>JADLSH010000005.1:0-226658 GCA_016169945.1 Trachythela sp. YZ-2020 | reverse complement strand
GCCAGATTTTTTTAGGGTATCATACGCCCGCGAATTTTGGTTTAGCAACAAGCCATTGATGATATTTCTCTACCCTTTCAAAGAAGCTATTTCCACATTTTTCATAATTATTCGACTTTGTAAATTGTGAAGAATAGAATTTTCAACAGTGACTTCATACGGTTTATCGATTAGCCATATACTTAAAGCTTGAAATAACATAATAATGTAGTTACTTTCTACCATACAGCCTGAAAACACACTGAATGCACACGCAACCACCAGCGGATGAAAAGAATCACAATAAACAAGATAATGTGAGGTATTTTATTCTTTCCTATGCTCGTGTAGTATTCTTGCTGCTTATAAGTTGTTTAAGTTTTTGCCTCTTAACTGCTTGGCATAAATCAATCATATTTCACATGGGAACGTAGAAAGTGACGTCAAACGAAACCCAATAGTCGTTTTTAAAGAGTAGTTCTTCATTCTACTAAAACTACTATACTCTTTTCCAATAATAAAAAATACTCTTGACTCACAATGAACTATGCTGGAATTTAATTGTGATATATGAAGTAGGTTTTCCGATCAGGTAACTCTTAACTATTGGAACAAAATAAACATTTTTATTATGTCTTCTATCAATTTATATAACTGTTCTATCTATTAATTTTAACAATAGTGACCAATATATCTACAATATATATATAGCTCACTTCCCTTGTGGTCGTTTGAGCACTCTGGCCCCAAGACACTTCACGCATGTCTGGATGCGCATGTGTCTAGTGTTGTACCACATGCGCTTGGTGAGGGCAAGAGTATGGTGTATAAATACGAAGTCACTCGCATCTGAACTGCGTTACAACCTGCACTGACGAGCCGTTGAACGGCGAAACATGCATGTCTGCAGATTTGACTATATATATATATATATGACGTCAAACATGTATATAGTATTCTAAGCATAACAACAAACCACGATATTCACCTGATGAGTGTGGTAAGCTAAACATCATACTGAAACAATTTTGTAGTGAATAAAAGTTTAAATGAAGTAATCTATAGTTTGTCTTTTATGTTATATTCGCTCTACCTCGGTATTGAGCACTCTGTTCATACATGATTCTAAACTTGATACTTGTCTATATATATATATATATATATATATGTATGTATGTATGTATACAAATGCAGTGGAATTTATTCTGTTTTATACCTGTTCCTTCTCAGTAAAAATTAGTAATTAATTTCCCATGAACATAATTTTGCAGAAAGTAACAGAAACCAGGCCGTGACCCAAAAGAGAAAATGGCCATTGATGGCAAAAAGATTGAGAGTAAATTATTGACATTTAATAAAATCCTTTTGTTCATATATTTTTTCACTTTCTACCAACCAATTGAGTGTTTAACTTTATAGCACATGTCTGCGATATCTATTGTAACACACCAGATCAGAGACCAGATGCTTCAACATTTGAACGAATAACATTTTTAGCGCGCATTTAATGATTCACCATTCCTCCCAAATAACCAAAGCTATTTTGATTATTAACATTTTACAGGGCAAAAGAAGAAAGCAAGATGATCTAGTAAGTACATCGATCATGCAATACATTTCTTTTCCTCAAAGCATGTATTATCTATCTATATATGTTACCTAGATTAGGTGTTAACATTTATAAGTTAAAAGTTTGAGGTTCACCGATTTGTAATTTTGCAGCAGTTTTTGCGAGTATTTTACAACAATTGAAGAAAAACATCAGTTCGATAGTGCAATCCCATCCTAATAGAATCAGCCCATGGTGCTGGTCATAGGAAGCGCGTTTAACATAGGTGTAATTTGTCTGCGCAAACATAGATGCAATTTGTCTGGCATGCTCGAGATTGGCAAAAACAAGATGGTGGGAGTGAAAAAGACGACTTTTCATAATGTCAGGACGAAAAAAATGACATTTAACATTTATATGAAAATCGGCATGTTAAAAATTAAGCATAGCGTTCATTTTTACTACTGTAAATTAAAAATAACTGTTTGTGTGAGTTTGGCGTAGTTCCAATTTTCACCTACCTAAATATTTGAAAATTACTCGATACATAATATGGAGACTTTAAAATAATTTTGATGACGTTTCTATCATTCTATGACTATGAGTAGATTCTGAGCTTCATAGAATAAAATTTTAAAACCTATTCTAGATCTATGAAGCTCATTAGTTCAGAATTTACTCAATTTTGTAAATGTGGGTTTATATACGAAAATTTTTGCGTAGGCCAGATTTTTTAGGGTATCATACGCCCGAGCGAATTTTGGTTTAGCAACAAGCCCATTGATGATATTTCTCTACCCTTTCAAAGAAGCTATTTCCACATTTTTCATAATTATTCGAATTTGTAAATTGTGAAGAATAGAATTTTTCAACAGTGACTTCATACGGTTTATCGATTAGCCATATACTTAAATCTTGAAATAACATAATAATGTGATTACTTTCTACCTTACAGACTGAAAACACACTGAATGCACCGCAACCGCCAGCGGAAAAAAATGACAAGAAACAAGATAATGTGGAGGTATTTTATTCTTTCCTATGCTACGTGTAGTATTCTTGCTGCTTATAAGTTGTTTAAGTTTTTGCCTCTTAACTGCTTGGCATAAATCAATCATATTTCACATGGGAACGTAGAAAGTGACGTCAAACGAAACCCAATAGTCGTTTTTAAAGAGTAGTTCTTCATTCTACTAAAACTACTATATTCTTTTCCAATAATAAAAAATACTCCTTTGACTCACAATGAACTATGCTGGAATTTAATTGTGATATATGAAGTAGGTTTTCCGATCAGGTAACTCTTAACTATTGGAACAAATAAATATTTTTATTATGTCTTCTATCAATTTATATAACTATTCTATCTATTAATTTTAACAATAGTGATCAATATATCTACAAAATATATAAATATATATATATAAGCGAAAAACTATAATTTGCTCTAACTATATGTTGTCGAGCACTCTTTGCGTTTCGTAGACCTAAACCTACACGTATATGTATGTATGTATACAAAATGCAGTGGAATTTATTCTGTTTTTATACCCTGTTCCTTCTCAGTAAAAATTAGTAATTAATTTCCCATGAACATAATTTTGCAGAAAGTAACAGAAACCAGGCCCGTGACCCAAAAGAGAAAAATGGCCATTGATGACAAAAAGATTGAGGTAAATTATTCACATTTAATAAAATCTTTTTGTTCATATATTTTGCACTTTCTACCAACCAATTAAGTGTTTAACTTTATAGCACAAGTCTGCGATATCTATAGGCCTATCTACGATGGTACTAATCGGATACGATTCTTATTCTGGCGTATGAAAACGATTGCTGGCGCCACCATTTCTGTTTATCAGTTTATGGCGAAGTTTGAAATGTGACATCTTTACACGAATTTATTCAAATACATACGTCAGGATAATAATCGTATACGACTAATCGCATCGTGTAGATAGGTCTTATTGTAACACACCAGATACTTCAACATTTGAACCAAGAACATTTTGGAGCGCATGTAATGATTCACCTAGGCTGAGGCGGTTCTTGAAAAAAACCGAAACCGAAAACCGTCAAGAAAAAACCGGAAAAAACCGAAAAACCGGTTTTTATCTATAAATAGTGTAGCACATGTTCATATGACTTTTTATCATGTGAAGAATTTTAGTATTTAGATGCTTAATAACAAGGTATAAAAATACAAATAAGAAGACAATGTTAAAATAACTTATTTACAAGTTTTCAGCTAGGAACGTAAGCATGTCAACTTTTTCTGGTTTTATTTGTGCTCGAGATGGAGTACTGAGTCTACTGACCAGTCCTGCCTTACTAAATAATTGTTCTGATGGAGAACTGCGAGCCTAAATTGCAAGATATTAATACTTTCGGGCAAGCTGACAGAGTAGTGGGAAGTCACGTTTGTTTCATCTCCGTCAATTACCGTTTGATTTCTTTTGACAAATGATCACGAGGTGACTGAGCTGACGTAATCGCGATAATTTATTTGCTGGGCTGCCTATGGTTGCTGGGGCTTTTTTAAGCATGTCAAAGCTTCAAGGCTGAGTTTTATCTTCAATCATCGTTGGCCTTCTTGAAAAACGTCCAAACTGAACTGGTAGATTAGCCTTTTTTATCTCGTAATCTCGTTTTTTCCTGTTTTTCGTCTTGTTTCAGGGTTTTCGGTGCATGGATTTTGGCAAAACCGAAAAACCGGTTTTTCAAAACCGGTATTTTGGTATACCGAAAAACCGCGTCAGCCTAGATTCACCCTTCCTCCTAAATAACCAAAGCTATTTTGATTATTAACATTTTTACAGGAGAAAAGACAAACGGAAGGTGATCTGGTAAGTAGGTCGATTATGGAATACCTTTCTTGCAGCATCAATGCCTGTATTAAGCGGATTGATTGTATGTATATACTAGTCTTGTTAATGAATATTTTTAATCCTGTAAATATACTGCTCTAAGATGGATTAAATATTCCGATGCCAAAGATCCTGTTTAAAGGAATTCTTATAGCACGCTTCTGTTGTACCAAAGATTGAATGAAAGTCTTTCAAAATTAGAACTGCTGAATACTAAGAATTTTACAATAATAAATTTTCACTAACGTTTAGTTTATCTTATATTAAGCGTGTAAAATGTAAGTCATAAGGTATTCTTATTAATTGTAAACCAGTGACTCCAAGATTTCATCCACTGATATTTTTGAACGGATTAAATGGTCAACCATACTTTTTACATTCCTTTATTTTGCACCTTTATTTAGACAATAACTACACGTGATGAACTGGGTGATACCCCTCCGCCTAGCACTAGTACTGGAAAAGGTAAAATTGTAAACCAAATTTGCACGTTACTACATGCATGTATTATTTAACAAAAAGTGTTTCAGAAGGAAAGAAATGTTAGGTAATAAGGTATAATAAATTGATAATATAAAAAGTTATAGAAATTTACCAGTACCCAAAACATAAGAAATATTTGCACAATTGTTTTCTGCATAAAAAAATGAAATGAAACACCAGACAGCAAAATCATACGACAAAATAAGAATGTTTAACGCTAAAAATGCATTATCATTGATTTATTTGTCATCTTTTGCTTGCCATAATTTTGACACAATAACACTTACTAGGTATTGCCATAGTTAATAGAAGACGGGGTTTAGAAATTCGTTTCAATTACAATACAACTCTTTATCTACGTTTTTGTCCAGGTTTAGGCAGAAATATGGTCGCTATTCGTCACGTGTGTATATATTGCGTAACTTAGCAATTGCAATGTTCATGTGTTAGTCATTTATCCGTGACAATTAAACAATTGGTTAATTTGACATTGCTATTGGTTCCTGTGGTGGTAAAAGTACAATTAGCACGTGACGAATAAGGAACACATTTCTGCATAATAGCAAACCAGCATAAATAATGAGAAATCTAATCCAAACGAGTTTCCAAACCATGTCTTTTATTAGTATGGTATTACTTATTAGGTTATACTATGATTATGGGGCCTTTTAATATTTTTACCAGGGGTGTAACCTTACAAATTACAGTGTAACCTTATAAATTACACGGTAAAGTTTATTTTGTTCTATTTTTCTAGTACGCTTGATGAGAGATAGCGCCGTGGTTGGTGTGGGAACCGTAATGCCTGATTTTAATCTGGTACACGGCTATCTACTAACAGCAGGATGGAAGGCAGTCCACATTATCTCCCTGTTCGGGAAAAAATTGAAATGTTGGGAGAAATATCCTTCACACAGCAACGAAATTGAGGAAGGAAGTTTTAGTGCTTGGCCTGAGGACCAAATTATGTACAATTTTGAAGAGAAAGGTAAAAAAACTCTGCGGATATTATGGATGGTAGGAAGCGGTCCATTTTTCGCCAAATGGATTGCTAGAAACACCGTCAATTTCCGAATGAATATAACAAAAATGGGAATGATTCGATTAACAGCCCCGCTTGATGATAAGATAGGTGTTATTCTTCCATTGGGGCAAGTGCTGGCATAACACAATCCTGTTTAAAACTAACTTATTTTTGTGTTTTTTCACAGAGATTAATGAACCAGAACAACAGTGCTTGGTAAGGTGTAAACTAGAAAATAAGTGCCATGTTATCTTTAAGCAGCAATTTTGTAAATGTGGGTTTATATACGAAAATTTCGGCGTATGTCCTGACGTTTTTAGGAGTATCATACGCCCGCGCGAATTTTGTTTTAGCAACAAGCCCAATGATGATATTTCTCTACCCTTTCAAAGAAGCTTTTTCCACATTTTTCATAAGTTATTCGACTTTGTAAATTGTGAAGAATAGAATTTTTCAACAGTGACTTCATACGGTTTATCGATTAGCCATATACTTAAAGCTTGAAATAACATAATAATGTGGTTACTTTCTACCTTACAGCCTGAAAACACACTGAATGCACATAACCGCCAACGGAAGAAAAAAATGACAATAAACAAGATAATGTGGAGGTATTTTATTCTTTCCTATGCTACGTGGAGTATTCTTGCTGCTTATAGTTGTTTAAGTTTAACTGCTTGGCATAAATCAATCATATTTCACATGGAAACGTAGAAAGTGACTTCAAACGAAACCCAATAGTCGTTTTTAAAGAGTAGTTCTTCATTCTACTAAAACTACTATATTCTTTTCCAATAATAAAAAATACTCCTTTGGACTTACAATGAACTATGCTGGAATTTAATTGTGATATATGAAGTAGGTTTTCCGATAAGGTAACTCTTAACCATTGGAAAAAATAAATATTTTTATTATATAATCTTAACAATAGTGACTAATATGTCTACCAAATATATTAGGTTTTCAGCTGTTGTAACTCTTAAGCTTCGGAAAAATTACAAAAAGAAATGATATGCTTAAAGCTTGAAATAACATAATAACGTGGTTACTTTGTACCTTACAGCCTGAAAACACACTGAATGCACCGCAACTCCCAGAGGATATATATACGAGCGCCGGATATGAGGTATGCTGCGATACGTATATACACTCATGAGTGTGGCAAACCTAGTTTGCAAAACAAAACAAATTTGTTGCGAATATATGCTTTAAACGAAGTATTCAAGTTTGTCTTTTACTTGCTCTACTTTTAGTCGGGCAGATTTATTTACGGTTTTCTCAGACAATTCCATTTTGTTTTCATCGTATACTTTTAAGGCTACTAAGAATATTTCCGCATGTTGGACGCGTTCAAATTACTCCTGCCAACACGTTTTTCTTCAATTTTCCTATAAAACTCCATTACAGTTTAAAAATGTGAAATGTTTAGTTTAATTTAGTTTAATAGGTTACAACAGGTTACATACATAGTTTACAAACAACAGCAACAGATTGTGCTAGGGAACGTATATATTAAATCTGTATAGAAACAATATTAGGTATTGCTTGTTTAAAATATTTTTCTTTTTAGGAAGAATATTTGTCTTCAGAGGATGAGTATCAGCCAACAGATTACTCTGACAGTTCTGATGACGAAGATTATGATGAATATAATAAAAGAAAAAGAAACCAAAAGTTAAATTTGCAGGTAATTAGGAGTTAGGGCTATGATCTGGCGTGGCCTTTGGTGGAATTTCACACAAGGCCACTGGCCTTTGTTGAATCATGGCCTTTTGTGGAAGAGTGGACTTTGGTTGAAAATGGCCGTTTGTGGATGTCGGGTTAATCTATGGTGTTTGCCCCACGATGGCAGCTGGGGGTGGGGGAAACTGACTGATCTCTATATATGACAGGATTGGTATATTTTCTTGGGCAGTTTTAAAGGAAATTCAACGAAACTTCGGTCGAGTGTCCAACTAGATAAGGGAATGTTCATGCGAAGGTTCGAAATTTCTGATCTCAATATTCAACTGGAGTATCAGAATATTTTAGCCAATTTAAGACAGTCCAAGAAATATTATTTTTTACTGTGGCGTATGGTCAAGCTCAATGGGTAGATCATTTTTGCTTAATATATTCTTAAGAAAAAATAGGTTCTTCATGGTGAAAACTCGTACCGAAAAGTCAAAATATTCCGATTTTGGATGCGTTTTTCTCTGAGACTTAGATATTTATTGAAGATATTTCCAGCTTTTCTCTTACTCCTTACCGTGTAGTATACGTGTGCCAAATTTAATTTGAAAATATTTAATTTAAGGTGGACAAACCTTTGTCTGCACATTGAACGCGTCGACCAAAATAGTGTGAATTTTCAACAGAAATGTTATTTTTTTCTTATTTTGTTTTTATTACGGCATATGGTCGACCTTGGTCCCTAGATCATTTCTGCTATATGTTCAAGAAAAAAAAATTACTTCAAAAAAATTACTTACTTTAACAATTATTGAATGAGGTTGAGCACGATATGAAGAATTATCAAGCCCGAAGTTTGCCGTTATCAACCGAAGCCGAAGGCTGAGGTTGATAATGGCAAAACTAAAGCTTGATAATTCTTCATATTGTGCGAAAACCGAATTCAATAATTGTTTTATTATTTATTTAAAAAATTCAAAACAAACGGAAGCCATTTGTATTTTGTTTGTACTAGGAAAAACGATTCCTTAATCCTTCGGCAGCCATCGTCGTCGTCATATCAATGGCGTGAGCGAGTTAATATGATTCTCGTCGTCATAGGAATATGGCGCAAACGCGTCACAATTTTTTCATAATGGCAATTTGACGTCATTTTGCTAATATGAATGTGGGAAATCCATATTTGGTTAGACATTCAGTTGACATGACAATTTCACAGTTGGATGTTAGCCAATCAGAAACCAGGAATTTTTTAAATAAATAATAATATACTTTATAACATGCTTCAAAATTTTGCAGATGACAAGGCTCGACAAAAAACAAGCCATAGAAAGAATGTGTATGAAGCTGAAACAGCCGGCACTCAGTCAAAAGGTACAAGTTTAGCTTGCAAGTATTGTATACGCGTCTTGTATAAATGCAATACTACTAGTAACTTTTAAAATTGACAAAGAAGTACTTTTCTGCTTTGTTAAGAACATAATCACTCCCCTCTAAAATTTATCAGTGATTGAATTAAAGAATTAATATTGTATAGCATAGAAGGTTCTGGATTCTGGCCCAATTTCATTCGCGGAAATAATCAACAGCCATGCGCAGTGCTTACCGAACCGCTTGCCTGACATAAATTAACCGTTTGAATAACATACATTTGGTGTTCTATATCGTTTGGTTACGCTATTTTCTTGGTCTATTGTTTATGCATGCAATAAATCTGAACTATGCTCAACCTGGAATGTACTGATGCTTATGTTGTACTGGAGTGAGCTTATGATACGAAACTGCACGGTTTTTCTCCAAACTCGAGAAACACACATTTTCTACCATGATAATTCTTGATATCATACGAATATCGAATTCAATAATTGTTTTATCAAAACCTATATTAAAAATCAGGAAAGAAAACAAATACCAACACCAGACGAACAGACATGATGTTTGATAAAATAAACCACAAGCAAGCTTCACTATTTGCTATTCGATATTTAATGTAACAATATTTGTTTTAAATAATCAACAGCTATCACTCTTAACTCTATGGAAATTTTTTACCGAACTTCGGTCTAAATAAAGTGTTATCACCGCTGGTGACTTAAGCAGCTGAAATAGGGAGGGGGCAGGTTCAAGAGACCCAGAATTATCATTTCGATCACAGGCATTTCGATCAATCACGAGCGAGAAAATATAAGTATATATATATATAATGATTTATTATCTTAAACATTTTAAGAACTTTTAACTGAGTTATCGAATGAGACATTACTGATTTCATTTGGATTTTGCTAAATAAAAGCCCAATATATTATGGGAGTACATTCCAGGAGTATATATGGTGGTCGGAGCATACTAAGATTCTATAAAGAGATGACGAAAATATAATATCGTTAGCACTAGTTATCGCTCGAATACGCGATTCTGATTGTTAACTTCGCATTAACTCTAGTTAAGTTTACGATATCTGTACACAAGTGGCTCCTGCAAGGTAACAAGATATGTTATTTAATATTATACTTTATAACATGCTTCAAAATTTTGCAGATGGCAAGGCTCTACAAACAACAAGCCATAGAAAGGATGTGTATGAAGCTGAAACAGCCGGCACTCAGTCAAAAGGTACAAGTTTAGCTTGCAAGTATTGTATACACGTCTTGTATAAATGCAATACTACTAGTAACTTTAAAATTGACAAAGAAGTACTTTTCCGCTTTGTTAAGAACATAATCACTCCCCTCTAAAATTTATCAGTGATTGAATTAAAGAATTAATATTGTATAGCATAGAAGGTTCTGGATTCTGGCCCAATTTCATTCGTTGAAATAATCAACAGCCATGCGCAGTGCTTACGAACCGCTTGCCTGACATAAATTAACCGTTTGAATAACATACATTTGGTGTTCTATATCGTTTGGTTACGCTATTTTCTTGGTCTATTGTTTATGCATGCAATAAATCTGAACTATGCTCAACCTGGAATGTACTGATGCTTATGTTGTACTGGAGTGAGCTTATGATACGAAACTGCACGGTTTTTCTCCAAACTAGAGAAACACACATTTTCTACCATGATAATTCTTGATATCATACGAATATCGAATTCAATAATTGTTTTATCAAAACCTATATTAGAAAGCAGGAAAGAAATCAAATACCAACACCAGACGAGCAGACATGATGTTTGATAATAATAATCCACAAGCTAGCTTCACTATTTGCTATTCGATATTTAATGTAACAATATTTGTTTTAAATAATCAACAGCTATCACTCTTAACTCTATGGAAATTTTTTACCGAACTTCGGTCTAAATAAAGTGTTATCACCGCTGGTGACTTAAGCAGCTGAAATAGGGGAGGGGGGGGGGGGCAGGTTCAAGATACCCAGAATTATCATTTCGATCACAGGCATTTCGATCAATCACGAGCGAGAAAAAAATAAGTATATATATATATATATATATATATATATATATATATATATATAATGATTTATAATCTTAAACATTTTAAAAACTTTTAACTGAGTTATCGAATGAGACATTACTGATTTCATTTGGATTTTGCTAAATAAAAGCCCAATATATTATGGGAGCACATTCCAGGAGTATATGGTAATCCAGAGCATACTAAGATTCTATAAAGAAATGACGAAAATATAATAGCACTAGTTATATAAATTAGCACTAGTTATCGCTCGAATACGCGATTCTGATTGTTAACTTCGCATTAACTCTAGTTAAGTTTACGACATTTGTACACAAGTGGCTCGTGCATAATATTTGTCTATTAATTAACCAAGACCTATAATAAACAAAACGCAGAAATAGGCTTCGAATAAACAATTTATAATTTTAAGCATTTTATAATATTGTTTAATCAAGCTACCGCATAAGATACTACGGATTTAATTTGGTTTTTATTAGATAAAAATCCAATAAATTTTAGCACATTCCATGTGTATATGTTAATCCAGAGCATATGGTCTATGGTGACAAAATATATTATTTAATATTATACTTTATAACATGCTTCAAAATTTTGCAGATGACAAGGCTCGACAAAAAACAAGCCATAGAAAGAATGTGTATGAAGCTGAAACAGCCGGCACTCAGTCAAAAGGTACAAGTTTAGCTTGCAAGTATTGTATACGCGTCTTGTATAAATGCAATACTACTAGTAACTTTTAAAATTGACAAAGAAGTACTTTTCTGCTTTGTTAAGAACATAATCACTCCCTCTAAAATTTATCAGTGATTGAATTAAAGAATTAATATTGTATAGCATAGAAGGTTCTGGATTCTGGCCCAATTTCATTCGAAATAATCAACAGCCATGCGCAGTGCTTACCGAACCGCTTGCCTGACATAAATTAACCGTTTGAATAACATACATTTGGTGTTCTATATCGTTTAGTTACGCTATTTTCTTGGTCTATTGTTTATGCATGCAATAAATCTGAACTATGCTCAACCTGGAATGTACTGATGCTTATGTTGTACTGGAGTGAGCTTATGATACGAAACTGCACGGTTTTTCTCCAAACTCGAGAAACACACATTTTCTACCATGATAATTCTTGATATCATACGAATATCGAATTCAATAATTGTTTTATCAAAACCTATATTAAAAATCAGGAAAGAAAACAAATACCAACACCAGACGAACAGACATGATGTTTGATAAAATAAACCACAAGCAAGCTTCACTATTTGCTATTCGATATTTAATGTAACAATATTTGTTTTAAATAATCAACAGCTATCACTTAACTCTATGGAAATTTTTACCGAACTTCGGTCTAAATAAAGTGTTATCACCGCTGGTGACTTAAGCAGCTGAAATAGGGAGGGGGCAGGTTCAAGATACCCAGAATTATCATTTCGATCACAGGCATTTCGATCAATCACGAGCGAGAAAATATAAGTATATATATATATAATGATTTATTATCTTAAACATTTTAAGAACTTTTAACTGAGTTATCGAATGAGACATTACTGATTTCATTTGGATTTTGCTAAATAAAAGCCCAATATATTATGGGAGTACATTCCAGGAGTATATATGGTAAGCCGGAGCATACTAAGATTCTATAAAGAGATGACGAAAATATAATATCGTTAGCACTAGTTATCGCTCGAATACGCGATTCTGATTGTTAACTTCCGCATTAACTCTAGTTAAGTTTACGATATCTGTACACAAGTGGCTCCTGCAAGGTAACAAGATATGTTATTTAATATTATACTTTATAACATGCTTCAAAATTTTGCAGATGGCAAGGCTCTACAAACAACAAGCCATAGAAAGGATGTGTATGAAGCTGAAACAGCCGGCACTCAGTCAAAAGGTACAAGTTTAGCTTGCAAGTATTGTATACACGTCTTGTATAAATGCAATACTACTAGTAACTTTTAAAATTGACAAAGAAGTACTTTTCCGCTTTGTTAAGAACATAATCACTCCCCTCTAAAATTTATCAGTGATTGAATTAAAGAATTAATATTGTATAGCATAGAAGGTTCTGGATTCCTGGCCCAATTTCATTCGCGGAAATAATCAACAGCCATGCGCAGTGCTTACCGAACCGCTTGCCTGACATAAATTAACCGTTTGAATAACATACATTTGGTGTTCTATATCGTTTGGTTACGCTATTTTCTTGGTCTATTGTTTATGCATGCAATAAATCTGAACTATGCTCAACCTGGAATGTACTGATGCTTATGTTGTACTGGAGTGAGCTTATGATACGAAACTGCACGGTTTTTCTCCAAACTAGAGAAACACACATTTTCTACCATGATAATTCTTGATATCATACGAATATCGAATTCAATAATTGTTTTATCAAAACCTATATTAAAAATCAGGAAAGAAAACAAATACCAACACCAGACGAACAGACATGATGTTTGATAAAAATAAACCACAAGCAAGCTTCACTATTTGCTATTCGATATTTAATGTAACAATATTTGTTTTAAATAATCAACAGCTATCACTCTTAACTCTATGGAAATTTTTTACCGAACTTCGGTCTAAATAAAGTGTTATCACCGCTGGTGACTTAAGCAGCTGAAATAGGGGAGGGGGGGGGGGCAGGTTCAAGATACCCAGAATTATCATTTCGATCACAGGCATTTCGATCAATCACGAGCGAGAAAAAAATAAGTATATATATATATATATATATATATATATATATATAATGATTTATAATCTTAAACATTTTAAAAACTTTTAACTGAGTTATCGAATGAGACATTACTGATTTCATTTGGATTTTGCTAAATAAAAGCCCAATATATTATGGGAGCACATTCCAGGAGTATATGGTAATCCAGAGCATACTAAGATTCTATAAAGAAATGACGAAAATATAATAGCACTAGTTATATAAATTAGCACTAGTTATCGCTCGAATACGCGATTCTGATTGTTAACTTCCGCATTAACTCTAGTTAAGTTTACGACATTTGTACACAAGTGGCTCGTGCATAATATTTGTCTATTAATTAACCAAGACCTATAATAAACAAAAGCAGAAATAGGCTTCGAATAAACAATTTATAATTTTAAGCATTTTATAATATTGTTTAATCAAGCTACCGCATAAGATACTACGGATTTAATTTGGTTTTTATTAGATAAAAATCCAATAAATTTTAGGGGCACATTCCATGTGTATATGTTAATCCAGAGCATATGGTCTATGGTGACAAAATATATTATTTAATATTATACTTTATAACATGCTTCAAAATTTTGCAGATGACAAGGCTCGACAAAAAACAAGCCATAGAAAGAATGTGTATGAAGCTGAAACAGCCGGCACTCAGTCAAAAGGTACAAGTTTAGCTTGCAAGTATTGTATACGCGTCTTGTATAAATGCAATACTACTAGTAACTTTTAAAATTGACAAAGAAGTACTTTTCTGCTTTGTTAAGAACATAATCACTCCCCTCTAAAATTTATCAGTGATTGAATTAAAGAAT
The DNA here is from genome assembly GCA_016169945.1 of Trachythela sp. YZ-2020. NCBI lineage: Eukaryota > Metazoa > Cnidaria > Anthozoa > Malacalcyonacea > Clavulariidae > Trachythela > Trachythela sp. YZ-2020. The sequence goes on along the minus strand of JADLSH010000005.1, from coordinate 212,087 downwards.
TAATATTGTATAGCATAGAAGGTTCTGGATTCCTGGCCCAATTTCATTCGCGGAAATAATCAACAGCCATGCGCAGTGCTTACCGAACCGCTTGCCTGACATAAATTAACCGTTTGAATAACATACATTTGGTGTTCTATATCGTTTGGTTACGCTATTTTCTTGGTCTATTGTTTATGCATGCAATAAATCTGAACTATGCTCAACCTGGAATGTACTGATGCTTATGTTGTACTGGAGTGAGCTTATGATACGAAACTGCACGGTTTTTCTCCAAACTCGAGAAACACACATTTTCTACCATGATAATTCTTGATATCATACGAATATCGAATTCAATAATTGTTTTATCAAAACCTATATTAAAAATCAGGAAAGAAAACAAATACCAACACCAGACGAACAGACATGATGTTTGATAAAAATAAACCACAAGCAAGCTTCACTATTTGCTATTCGATATTTAATGTAACAATATTTGTTTTAAATAATCAACAGCTATCACTCTTAACTCTATGGAAATTTTTTACCGAACTTCTGTCTAAATAAAGTGTTATCACCGCTGGTGACTTAAGCAGCTGAAATAGGGGAGGGGGGGGGGGCAGGTTCAAGATACCCAGAATTATCATTTCGATCACAGGCATTTCGATCAATCACGAGCGAGAAAATATAAGTATATATATATATAATGATTTATTATCTTAAACATTTTAAGAACTTTTAACTGAGTTATCGAATGAGACATTACTGATTTCATTTGGATTTTGCTAAATAAAAGCCCAATATATTATGGGAGTACATTCCAGGAGTATATATGGTAAGCCGGAGCATACTAAGATTCTATAAAGAGATGACGAAAATATAATATCGTTAGCACTAGTTATCGCTCGAATACGCGATTCTGATTGTTAACTTCCGCATTAACTCTAGTTAAGTTTACGATATCTGTACACAAGTGGCTCCTGCAAGGTAACAAGATATGTTATTTAATATTATACTTTATGACATGCTTCAAAATTTTGCAGATGGCAAGGCTCTACAAACAACAAGCCATAGAAAGGATGTGTATGAAGCTGAAACAGCCGGCACTCAGTCAAAAGGTACAAGTTTAGCTTGCAAGTATTGTATACACGTCTTGTATAAATGCAATACTACTAGTAACTTTTAAAATTGACAAAGAAGTACTTTTCCGCTTTGTTAAGAACATAATCACTCCCCTCTAAAATTTATCAGTGATTGAATTAAAGAATTAATATTGTATAGCATAGAAGGTTCTGGATTCCTGGCCCAATTTCATTCGCGGAAATAATCAACAGCCATGCGCAGTGCTTACCGAACCGCTTGCCTGACATAAATTAACCGTTTGAATAACATACATTTGGTGTTCTATATCGTTTGGTTACGCTATTTTCTTGGTCTATTGTTTATGCATGCAATAAATCTGAACTATGCTCAACCTGGAATGTACTGATGCTTATGTTGTACTGGAGTGAGCTTATGATACGAAACTGCACGGTTTTTCCAAACTAGAGAAACACACATTTTCTACCATGATAATTCTTGATATCATACGAATATCGAATTCAATAATTGTTTTATCAAAACCTATATTAAAAATCAGGAAAGAAAACAAATACCAACACCAGACGAACAGACATGATGTTTGATAAAAATAAACCACAAGCAAGCTTCACTATTTGCTATTCGATATTTAATGTAACAATATTTGTTTTAAATAATCAACAGCTATCACTCTTAACTCTATGGAAATTTTTTACCGAACTTCGGTCTAAATAAAGTGTTATCACCGCTGGTGACTTAAGCAGCTGAAATAGGGGAGGGGGGGGCAGGTTCAAGATACCCAGAATTATCATTTCGATCACAGGCATTTCGATCAATCACGAGCGAGAAAAAATAAGTATATATATATATATATATATATATATATATATATATATATATATAATGATTTATAATCTTAAACATTTTAAAAACTTTTAACTGAGTTATCGAATGAGACATTACTGATTTCATTTGGATTTTGCTAAATAAAAGCCCAATATATTATGGGAGCACATTCCAGGAGTATATGGTAATCCAGAGCATACTAAGATTCTATAAAGAAATGACGAAAATATAATAGCACTAGTTATATAAATTAGCACTAGTTATCGCTCGAATACGCGATTCTGATTGTTAACTTCCGCATTAACTCTAGTTAAGTTTACGACATTTGTACACAAGTGGCTCGTGCATAATATTTGTCTATTAATTAACCAAGACCTATAATAAACAAAACGCAGAAATAGGCTTCGAATAAACAATTTATAATTTTAAGCATTTTATAATATTGTTTAATCAAGCTACCGCATAAGATACTACGGATTTAATTTGGTTTTTATTAGATAAAAATCCAATAAATTTTAGGGGCACATTCCATGTGTATATGTTAATCCAGAGCATATGGTCTATGGTGACAAAATATATTATTTAATATTATACTTTATAACATGCTTCAAAATTTTGCAGATGACAAGGCTCGACAAAAAACAAGCCATAGAAAGAATGTGTATGAAGCTGAAACAGCCGGCACTCAGTCAAAAGGTACAAGTTTAGCTTGCAAGTATTTATACGCGTGTTGTATAAATGTAGTACTACAAGTAACTTTTAAAATTGACAAAGAAGTACTTTTCCGCTTTGTTAAGAACATAATCACTCCTCTAAAATTTATCAGTGATTGAATTAAAGAATTAATATTAGGGGGCTTCGGTGGCGCGGTCGTCAGGGCAAGCGCCTTTCACCTCTGAGTTCGTGGGTTCGATTCTCGCAACGGACTGATGTGAAAAGAGTCGGTCAACGCTCTGCCGAAAGTCGTGGGTTTTCTCCGGGCACTCCGGTTTCCTCCCACAGGGAAAGTTGACAGGGTGGGTTAGGATAAACACAGTTAAGAAAGTAATATCACAATCGTTGTAAAGATAAAATAGTCTAGGCTAGGTGTGTAATTAGGTAAGCGTAACACTTGATGTAAAGCGCATTTGATCATATTCACATGTAAATTTGCGCTATAGAAATGTTAATCGTTAGTTAATCGTTAGAAGGTTCTGGATTCCTGGCCCAATTTCGTTCGCGGAAATAATCAACAGCCATGCGCAGTGCTTGCCGAACCGCTTAAATTAACCGTTTGAATAACAAACATTTGGTGTTCTATATAATCTTGGTAGGAATGGAAATAACCTGAAAAATACAAGCTAGGAAAACTTCTACGTTTCGAGCGAAGACTGTTTTTTTGTTGAAGTAGTCACTGTAACTCTTGAATATATCTGCGATTAATTTTACTACTTTTAATACAACCCTGACATTTCCTGTTAACTGTCTAAAAAATAACATAAAAATAACAAAACGCAGAAATAGTGTTTGCACTCAAAGATTTATAATCTTAAGCATTTTTAAACTTTTTGACCGAGTTATCGTATGATATACTACGGATTTTAGTTTAGCTTTTGCTAGATAAAAATTCCAATAGGTTGTTTAATAGGATACAGAACCGTTTGAATGACATTTTGGAGCTCTGTATCTCTTAGTTGTGCTATTTCCTCTTTATAGTGACTCTGACTTTGGATCAAAACCTGAGTGTCTAAATGACATATCTTATCTTTTTAGTTTACATTATTACCGCCGATGCAGAGGACGAGAGAACGTACGACAAGAAACATAGCTGTTTCTTCTGCGGAAAAGAGTACTCAAAAATTGCTAGGCATCTCGCACAGGTGCACAGTGAAGAAGAAGAAGTGAGCATAGCCCTACAATACAAGCCAAAGGACGAAAAAAGAGTTCGTCAGTTTGAAAAATTGTGCCGAATGGGGAACTATAATCACAACATGAAGGTACTTGAGCTGAATGAAGGAGAACTAAAGGTGGTGAGAAGACCTTCATCAAACACGTCACCAAAGATTAGTGATTATTTGCCATGCAAATTCTGTCACGGATTTTTTTTGGCTGACGAATTATGGAGGCATGCACCGAAATGCCCATTTAAGGAAGAGGAAAAACATGGATCGAGGCGTATGAAATATGAAGGAAGATGTATGTTGGCAGCTGGTCATTTTCCTGAAGGGTGCAGCAAATTATTGTCAGAGAAAGTGATCTCTAAAATGGCCTACGATTCCATCAGCCTACTGGTTCAAACCGATAAAACAATCTTGACATTAGGAAGCCAACTACTCAAGAACAAAGGCACCGAAAAGGCATCAGAAGTGTCGCAGAAGATGAGACTTCTTGGTAGAATTGTCCAACAAGGCAGGAAATTAACTGGCGACCAAAATGCCACGCTCCAGTCTCTGCTAAATCCTGGAAATTTTGATATTCTTATGAACTCTGCCCTAAATATCGCTGGTTATGAAGAAAAGGATGGGTCGTCGTCAAAAAAGATTTTTAGGGCTCCAGCAACAGCAGTGGCTTGTGGATATGAGCTGAAGAAGGCTGCAATAATTGTACGATGCCAAGCACTCCGGGAGAAAGATATGGAAACAAAGAGTGATATCGATTGCTTCCTTCAGCTTTACGAAGCAGAATGGCACAATAAAATTGTATCTCCCGCGTTAAACAACCTGGCATTCAGGAAACACAACTCGCCTGAACTGTTACCTTTAACAAGTGACCTTTTGGCACTGCGACAATACGTTGTTCATCGGCTATCCGTCGTCACCAAGTCTGTCTCCACGTGCAGCAATAAAGACGTTTCCAAAGAAGATTGGAGAGAACTTGCAGAACTCTGCCTCACCAGACTCATTATGTTTAACAAAAGAAGAGGTAAATATTTTTATATACAAGCACTGACATCTTCAAAACAAAATATATTAATCAACAAGACAAATTGTTTAAAGTGAAAACGTTTGACTTCATTTCAAATTTATCGTGAGGAAGATAAAGATCACTTTAATTAAAATGAACAAGAAAATACAGTGTTAATTCTTGTCTTGTTTGGTTTTATATTGTCCCACGATATCACTAATATATTCTTGCAGATATGATTTCTTTTTACGTATTTATGGTTTCTAATTGCAATACGTTCTTGTTGTCATTAGGAGGTGAAGCTGCCAGAATGACAATTCAAGCATTCGAGTCGCGACCAAATTGGAATAAACTACATAATAAAGAGATATTCCAATCACTTTCACTTAGTGAACAAGAACTTTGTAAACGGTATGTATATCCACCAAGCACAACAATGTTTTCAAATACACAAATCACAATGTCAACATTTTTCCTATATACAGGACCAGGAGAAGGACCAGGTATAATCACGTTACTAAGTTCAAAGTTTATTTATTTCAGGTTTGACCTGGTGGAAATTGTAGGAAAAAGAAAGAGAAAGGTACCAGTGATTTTAACCGAAGATGTAAAGGCGGCAATAGTGGTGTTGAATCAAAAGAAGCGGCTGATGTTTGTGAAAGCAACGAGTTTATTTTTGCTGTAAACGACGGCAAATCACAAAATTCGTTGAGAGGGCATGATGTCATCAAGAAGACATGTGAAAAAGTTGAATTAGAGCAGCCAGAGCTAGTCAAGTCTACTAATTTGAGAAAGTATGTCGCTACCGTTAGCCAGCTTGTGGACATGAACGAGTCTGAAATGGGGTGGTTAGCAAACCATCTTGGCCACGACATTCATGTCCACAAAGAATTTTATAGATTGCCTCAAACCACGTTAGAGTTGGCTGTTGTGGGAAACCTACTGTTGGCTGTTGACGAAGGTCGAGCTCACCAGTTCAAGGGAAAGAATCCAAGAGACATCACAATAGCAGGTAATACAATATTTAGTTACCCATTGTGTACTCTTAGAACACACCGCAAACAACAATCAAATTGATTAGTGCTTCGATAAGATGTACTTCTACATCCCCTTCCCTGTGAAGGTTTTGGCAATACTATTCCCTTTTTTCTTTCAAACTTTTGCAGCGTTTATTATCCTCTTGTAATTTCTTGAAATGTCTGTAAGGCCTAGGTCAAACGTCGCTCTTTTCATGCGCCGAACCTAATACAATTAGATTCGACACTAGGTCGAGCGAATTAAGCGGCGTCGAGTCAAACGTCGAACTTAATAATACGTCGAACCTAATTCACATAATTGTTTTACATGAAGTACCTTTTAAGAATTCACCTGCGCGAAATTTAAGAAAACACTTCAAAATGTTATCTGATATGAAAGATTTGTTGAAAAAATATTAAGAGCGTAAAAGACGTCAAAAATTAACCCCAACCCTAACCCCTAATCTAACCCTAGTAGACCTCAAAAATGTTTAAAAGTGGCTGCACATAGAAATAAGAGTGAGAACAAATAATGAACAGAACTGCAAAATGAATTCGAAGGACAGTCGAGGGAGCGAACCCAAGAGATAGCGCGCAATGAGCATAGAGCATAACCACTAAACCACTGACAACCGCTGGAAAACGCATGACAATAAATTGTATTTATATTACACTTCTAGAGTATATTAATGTTTACATACCAGCTTATTTGTGCATGCCCAGCCTGAATTCAAGGGCAAAACTAAATTAAAATAATTTATATATTTATAAGTTTGGCGCATCAACAAAGCGACGTTTGATTTGCTGTCGCTCCAATTGTTTCGTCTCGCTCCAAATTGATTTTGCCAAACTTAATAGAATCAAACGTCGCTCTTGTGTTGCACTTAATTCTGTAGTTAAGTTCGGCGCATGAGAAGAGCGACGTTCGACTTAGGCCTAAGTCTATAATTTCAGTTTGCGTGATTATTAATCTTTTGTTCACCAACGGGAAATTGCACGGCCTGCATTGGCGCTGGTATAAAAAGATACTGTAGTTAAAGTTAACTGCAGTTAGTGCGAAAGTTAACCAATGAAAATCACGCACTTTACAGTTACATGTACAATTGCCAGTATTAGAGTTACAATTATTAGAATTCGTCATAATAGAAAAAGATGAAAAGTATGTCGATCTACCTATAATCCTTTGCGGGTAGCAAGAATAAATCCGCAAAAATGAGTGACAATAAAAAGACAATGACACGAAGTTTTAGCAGATATTTAAAAATGTGTTTTAACTGTTGTCATAAATAATTTCCAACTGCAATGCACGTGCACTATGTGTAAATCGATAGCCGCCATATTTTTTATTACAGTAGATTAAGTGTAACTACCATTTCACCAGAAAATAGAAGATTTAAAGGTACTTTTAGAGTTTTATTGAGCCAAATACATTTTATTCGCCAATAGATTTCGAAGAAGCGAATAACTCATATGGAACTCGGGATATCACTGAGGGAGATGGTATGTATCCTAAATTGATGTAGTTTGTGTCAAACCATTAGTATAATGTAATTTAATTAAAGTGCATGCAGAGCTGCGTATATTGTATCTTAAAAATTTGAGTTGGAACAATCCAATAATTCACAACTGATGAAGAATGAAAGGAATAATTTCTAAATATCACAATGAACAAACAATTTATTTTTACCAAAAACTCCTGTCGTATCTACGGTAAGCCCAAACAATTTGTATTCCATGTAATAATTTCGTTCGTTATACTTGGCGACTTCTTTTCACGTGGTGATCAAATTCAATAGCAAGTCCAAATGACAAGGAAGATCCACAATCCGAAACTGATATCTGAGGAAATCCGCAATCGGCTACTTTTGTAGGATCCGCAAATCCGACAAAAATTCTAACAGAAACCGAAATCTGCAATTACTTCTCAGCCAAAATTCGTAGATCCCAAAACCTATTCGCTTTCCACTACTTTTTACATGTTACTGTAATTTGTTAATTTATTTCCAAACAGGTACGTCATCTCAATCTTTGGATGATCTGGCGGAGAGGTCGAAAGACGAAACACCAAGTATGCTATATCCACACACATATATAGAGATATATCCTGATGTGATTTATTAGCTACACCTTTTAACAACCGTGGTCACAATATTGGTTTTACCTAAATTATGTGGTGATGATCTGTTACTTATATCTGACTTTTCACATGACTCATTAGCATGTGTTTACCTGTATAAAGTGTGAAGTTCAAGGACTACCCGAAACAGTCGTCGTTTTATTGTAATAACACTAAAAATAGTCTTCAACTGTTGCGCTCAGCAACTATAAATGGTTTGGCAGTTGGTGCTTACTTAGTTCTTATTAGTATTAGTTTTTAGATCCTATTTAATTATTGCGATGTTTTGATCCATAAACCCGGATCTTCATCAGTGCTAACAAAAGTTTTGGTAACAACGGAATCATGGCTTACATGCATGATGGACGAAACTTAAGCTAAATTTTCTTAACTTGAACAAATTTTAGATTTTAAATTGTAGAATAAGTACGTTATCCTTTCACATTTTATAAATATATTTTCGTAAATACGTACAACTTGTTAGCATTGACTGTCAACGTAAAATCAAGTTTTTATGTTGTTACGGTTGTATACATGCAACATGTAAGTTGATTACAAATAAACACTTATAATCATACTTGTTCGCGTTAATAGACTAGATGGGCTACCCTGTCCGTGATAGGGTTATTCGTTGTTAACTCACAGTATATTTATGACTAACTAAAGCCGTTTTGATTACAGGCGAGTTACAAGATCAGTCAACAGTGGTAGGAAAGAATGCGAGAAATACGACGTCAGGTAAGAGAATTTTTATGCAACTTGCGACACGTGTTAAGACTGAGGGAGAATTCTTTTTATTGAAGCATGCATGTATGTCTTGAAAGTATATAAATAAATGTTAGCGGCGAAACACAGATCGAAGCAGTAGACTTATTTCGGAGATTACTGGCAAGTTGTATACCTTATCACACGCCCAGGTGGATAGAATATGAGGTTATTTCATGGAAGGAAGTAGTTTTTCTTTTTCTACTTTTTCTAGCCACGTTTCGAGTTAAATTTAAACAACTTTTATGGACCTATATTTAACAGTTATTCTGCTAACTCTTGTCGTATATGAGCTTATAGCCGACGAGGCGCGTATACTGTTTTACAATATACACATGCAAGCGTCAGATATAAACAAACAGCTTATGAATTGAATAATGAATAGAATCTACTTTAGTCGCCTGAAGATCGCTTCGCTTTTAGAATTAAGGATGAAACACCGTGTAACGACGGCTTTATTAAGATTAAATAATAATATTTTTGCTCTGCTTTTATTTGGTGTTGAGCACTCTTTTTGTCTATTACAAACAATTTAAATATGCTGAGACATCGTTTTGTTAATTTTTAAGAGGGACCAAAGCAACGGAAAAGATCCAGCAGGCCAAATCCGTGGTCATCAGCAGAGAAAAAGGCCGTACACGGATATTTTTCAAGACATATTCGAGAAAATGAACTCCCCAAAAAAGATGAATGCGAGAAATTCCTCGAGCTCCACAAAAGCCTGATCAAGGATCGACAATGGTCACATATAAAAGATTATGTAAGGAATTTTACGGTAAAAAAGGCGAAATCTTTGCATTAGTAACCTTCGACAAAACTGTGGAAATCCATCCTGCGCATTTAGAACTGATGATTAGTGCGTTTATGAGAAATTTATCTTGGATTGAAATATTTGTATTGATTAAGTAATTAAAGGACCGGTCATGAATAAAAGTAGGGTGTGGCACTGAAGAGAATATGGTGGTGTAAACAGAATTTTGAGCAACTCAAAGGTTGGGTAAACAAAAACTTCAAACAAGTCAAGATAGGTAGAAAAAAAATTTAAATGAAATTTCTACAGCATGACTTGCTTAAGTATTATTACGTTAATTTAAAAGTTATATTGAAAAGTAATGTAAATTGTCTAAAGATATACACAATATGTCAATCAGATTCGCTGTAAGGATTATTTCTGGTCGTTTTCAGACTTCCCAATGACTTCTTATATATAGATATAATATGAACATGATTGATGTGGGCATAGTTTAAGTTTTGGGGTGGGGATAATTTTTTATTGATATTTGAGGTTGGGTTGAGAAAAATATTGAAATTTCAATGGTTGGGTCAGCAAAATGTTTACCAATGAAAACATTTCTCTTCGGTGCCCCCCCCCCCTTTTACTAATGATCAATCCCTAATCTCATGTTTGTACTGTAATGCTCCTCAAAATGTAAGACAGTAAAGCGGGATAAATGTGAAACATCGCAGAGTTGTGACCATTTAAATTATGAATGCATGCATGGTAAGGTAAATTACCTGTGTCGAGTTCTGCCCTTATTACATTACTCTGTCTAGTACAAGGTGACTTTACAGTGTTCTTTTTCTATGTAAACATAACTATAATATGTTCTTCAACAATGAGTTCATCAATCATCTAGCATGTAGTGTCAGTATATATTTTCCTTTCATTACACAAGTCAAAGCTACATGATACAGCTGATTCAATTAAGGTTGTCCTCGAAGGTCAAAACTCAAAACTATAAAACCTTCACCTCTAAGCGCGAATGTATCATGGGTGTATGCATATACAAGTCAATTTGACCTATATAGAATTGTACATGTGTTAAATTATGTATACGTGTTACTTTTTGTATCATACAGTCAAAAATAATTTAAACTACAACTGTTAGCATGCCCCTATGATGCTTCACGCGTTTAGAGATCGAGGTTTTAAAATTTTGAGTTTTGACCTTCAAAGGACAACCTTAATTAAATTAGCTGTATATACAACCTGGCAAACATCAACCCAATGTTCGAATTTATCTGCCAATGAAAAGACCATTTCTTGCTGATGATTCCTTTCTGATTATCAATCTTGAATGACAATCGTCAAGAGTCATCCATGACTGGTTTTTTATATATAGCCCTCTAAATTTGCACAGCAAGAGATTGCTCATCAATGTAATCCTAAGTAAAAATGATATTATTAATGAATGGTATTTATGGGAAGCACTACATATTTTCATAAAATACACAATCGTAACCATAAAAAACACACACGAGAAAATTAATGCATAATCTACTTTTCGATTATATTTTATAGTCATCCTCACCAAGGCCCACCAATGGGTCAAATTAGACACATAACAGTGTCTTGTATACCCTGTTTGCAGTTTTCAACTTGTTGCAAGTATGAGAGGTTTTAAAAAAAACTGTCAAAGTTTCACAAAAAATTGTGATCATTAAGAGCAACGCGGAAGCTCAAACACTGGAGCATTTTCCATTGCGCGTAGTTAATTTAGTAAAAAATTTTTTGTCTTTGTGTAAATTTAGTCACGTGCGCACTATTGCATGAAATTAGTTACGCTAAAATCAGTGATGCCTTTAATCAACTACGCGCAATGGAAAATGCTGCACCTTTAATTTAAGAGCTTTCGCGTTGCTCTTAATGTGCACCACTTTTTGTGAAATTTTGACAGTTTATTAACCAGTTGAAAAACATGCCATTTTCAGCTTGACATTTTTGTGCGTAAGCCATTGCAGGTTTAAACGATGAGAAGCAACCCCCCCCCCCTGGCAGCAGAAATTTACTTTGAGAAATAGTTTTTTCTCCTAGATATACTAAAAGACTGCTAATTCGCCTTTGTTGCAAAAAATATCCCAAATTTTGCTGCATATCTGATGTACTTCAACTTCAAATCAACACATATGTGTTAAATAGAAAATATAATATCAATACTAAATAAAATACATCTTTACGTTTCGGAGCACAGCCCCCTCGTCACGGAGGAAATTTGTGGGGAAAGACTGGATGATCCTAGAGGTTTATTCACTTTCTTGATGGAGCGAGGCTAATGATCAGGACTTTATAGATGAACAGTTTAAGAGTTCGAGACCAGGGGCCGGCTGTTCAAAGCTGGGTTAGCTTAACCCTAGGTTAACTTAAAAATTCAAAGCAAACTTCCTGACAGCTTGTCTATAAATTTGGAAATATTTCTTTAGAGATCTTGTCTGGATGGATAGGAGTTTACTTCTCTAATCTTTTGAAATAAACAGACGTGCAGAAATGCACAAACTAAAACAGCAGATTAAATTTTAACCCCGGGTTAGCGCTAATCCAGCTTTAAACAACCAGGGCCGCCGAGAGAAATTGTGGGGCCCGGAGCAAAATTTTTCCCCGAGGCTCTATGACGTCATGATTTTAAATATCTGGAAAGGGGGGGGGTGGTCACGAATTTAAAACGACGTGCAATCATATCAACAGCTTTAAATCTCTGTGAAAGTCAGCGGTACCAACAGACTATCCAATGATTTATAGAAGATGTTTATTTTGAAATGTTCTTCGTCCTAAAATTTGTCACAATCCAGAAATTTGTCACAAAAGAATTTCTGATTAATTAATTCGCTAAGTGCGACTACCTGTTTTAAAATACACAATGAAAGGGCGATTTAAATGGGGCCCCTGGTTTAAGAGAGGACCTAAAATTAAGCAAAGCGTTTTAAAAAGTGTTGGGTTCAGTGCGTGTAGACCAAAGTTGAAAAGGGCTTGGCAACCTTTTCAAAAATGCTCTTAACTGTAAATGGTCCTTTACACTGAACGCAACATTTTTATTTTTTACTCTCAAATAGGGGGCCCCCTTTAGGTTGGGGGCCCGGGGCAAAATGCCCCCCCCCCTCTCTGCGGCCCTGTGAACAACCCGGGTCTGGAATATAGAATTATGTCTAATCGTGGTAGAAGTCATGGTGTCTTGCAGGAATTGCAGGGTATAGTTAGTACGTAATCGCATCGGGGACTTTGTTATGTGTTGTATTAATGGTCAAAATATCAGAAAAATTGCTCAATTATAAGTCCCTTAAAATAAAATAGCCCCCGAAAGTTTCATCTTTTTGATAAAATTCATCGGAAGCACGTTTCTGAGACGAAAGTTTCGGCGGCTATTTAAATTAAAGCACTTAAAATTGATCAAATTATCTGATATTTTGACCATTAATACAACACATATCAAAGATCTCCCAGTTGCACTCAAAATGAACTCCTCGTCGTTGTTGCTGCTGCTGTTGCTGTTGTTGTTGTTGTTGTTGTTGTTGTTGTTGTTGTTGTTGTTGTTGTTGTTGTTGTTGTTGTTGTTGTTGTTGTTGTTGTTGTTGTTGTTGTTGTTGTTGTTGTTGTTGTTGTTGTTGCTGCTGCTGCTGCTGCTGCTGCTGCTGCTGCTGCTGCTGCTGCTGCTGCTGCTGCTGCTGCTGCTGCTGCTGCTGCTGCTGCTGCTGCTGCTGCTGCTGCTGCTGCTGCTGCTGCTGCTGCTGCTGCTGCTGCTGCTGCTGTTGTTGTTGTTGTTGTTGTTGTTGTTGTTGTTGTTGTTGTTGTTGTTGTTGTTGTAACTAGTATACTACACAATGTTACACAATGTAGAATCATGATAATATTAATATTTATATTCTATGATTTTTACGTACCCAACCGCGACGAGCAGCGCCGGTAATAATTAAGAAAAGTTTTATATGTCCATACATAGTAAGTTTATGTTTTGTAAATACAATCGAAAACTGTATTCTCTCGTAATTCCAATTATTACCATTTGAGTTCAAGTTTGCGGCGTGCATTTTCAAAACGTACGTTTTACGTTTCAAAACGTACGTTTAGCATTTCAAAACGTACGTTTTGCCACGCCTTATGTCATGTTTGGGCAATGAAATTGACATGTTCTGGCGCTTCGAATGCCATGTTTTGTCACGCACGCAAGAGGTTTTTAGTGATTTAGGAGATGGATTCACATTCTATGAGAAATGTAAACATACGGTCGCTGTACGAATATGTAAAAAACTTTCTAGTGCGTATAAAGCAAAACATGAGGTTCAAAGCCCCAAACCGTGTAAGTTTATATATTGCCTAAACATAACATGTCGGTGTGGCAAAACATACACTTCGAAACGTCGAACGTGCGTTCGAAAATGCACGCCGCAAGCTTGAATGCATATTCTGTGGTAGGAGAGCATATTTAATGTTCTCTGCAAAAATTCTCCGAAGATGGCATCCGGGTATTGAGATGAGCAGGGCCTGTCCGCTGCTTGCTGCGAGTAAGTGGTGCACATACACAGATGAACGCAATTTATAACCACAAATACGTTCTAATTATTGTGGTTGTTGATTGTTCCTGCTACGCGCATCTACGCATGCGCACTTCATGATGTAACTATACTATACAATGTAGAATCATGATCATATTAACGAGTCCTGGTCAACCGCAATGCAATGCGCGCCTTTGTTTACGTTTTCTCGTTACTTTTATTAACAGTGCCGCCATTTTCGATGTCACACAAAATGGCCGCCTCTGGCTCACAACATAAAAACGTAAACAAACGCACGCATTGCATTGTGGTTGACCAGGACTCTTTAATATTTATATTCTATGATTTTTACGTACCCGACCGCGACGAGCAGCGCCAATAAGCGGATCACGTCAGGCACGCGAAGCATCAAAATCCTGCATCCCGCATCGAGACACGGCAAATTCAAAGAAACATTTCGTATTTTTTTGTCTTTTAAACACTTTTTGTTGTAAAAAAACGTTGTACATATTTAGTAAAACTATCATATAAGTAGGGGCTGTTGTTATATGTATACTACTACGGCAGTAGTTTTTCAAGTTTTCCAATCGAATATGGCGGATTCACAAATTATATGCAAAAATATGCATAGTTTCGTAACAATGTGCTGGTTGTAAAGGACTACGAGAGAGTATTTTAGGCACCGAACAATTTTCCGACAATTTGCGAAATTTGTTGTTATGCGCAGAAACGATGCGCACCAGGTGACACTGCTCCTTTAATACTTCATGTATGAAAAACATAATGGTTTGCTGATAGCAAGGCGAGGGGTTTCTGCATGCATGTATTTTCTAGTAAATTGCAATAAATAAGGATGAAAACAGGAAATCCAGTTTTATGAAAGTGGAAGCACTGCCTGGAGTATCCGTTTTTGGGAACTGCTGACAAATCGCTACTCCCCAAATGAGTGAACGTGTTTAAATTTTGCTCTATTGATCTCATGAAAACTTGCTCGATGTTACATCTAAGACATGAAATGGTATATTCAGCATATTTTCCTGTACTGGAAGTTTATAAAACGTATCCAAGGCGTTTTAAACAACAACAGCGTGCTTCGAACTCTGGGGGTGTATACTTCGAATGCAGAAGCCAAGAAGGTACGAGTATTATATCTCCTTCAGTTCTGTTTTTATGTGGCTAGATCTTAAAAATAATTCCGTTAATAGCAACATATATGCCTAAACTTTGTGTCTTTTCTGCATCGATTTGATCTTGGCCTCGGATATTTCTATTTTTGCTCTTTGAAATGAGCGACCTTTCTCCGACTTTAAAAGTACCATTGTCGTTGACTCCCACAAATTATCTTGC
Organism: Trachythela sp. YZ-2020; assembly: GCA_016169945.1. Lineage (NCBI taxonomy): Eukaryota > Metazoa > Cnidaria > Anthozoa > Malacalcyonacea > Clavulariidae > Trachythela > Trachythela sp. YZ-2020. Next base: position 196,787 of record JADLSH010000005.1, on the reverse strand, counting down.
AAATATACTTTGAAATTTATGTTGATTTCACAAAAAAATTATTGCATGTGAAAGAGTGTTATCGTATGCCCGAGTCTCAATTTTTGCATGTACTGAAGCGCACTGTGTTGATATAAAACGTAAATTTTCCTTGGGCAAACGTTGTTGTATGTCATTTTTCATGCCAATCTACAAAATCCATTCAGTTTGGATATATTAGATATTTTTGCGTTTAAACCAATTGGCACACTGTGGGACTTATAGTACATTATAATACAGTCTTTGAGGATAAAAACAGTGCCTGTTTGAAGAAATTTTAGGTGAATGGTCCTCGCACAATTTTTAAAAGTAAATATTTTAGTTTCCCATTTTCCTCATTTTTTGCTAAAATAGCTAGATGGCTTTTGTTTTGGTTGTTTTAAAATACTCTACCTAATGGTTAGATATTAATAGGCTTGCAAACTATGTAGCTTTGTAATCAAGTATCATTATAATGTTGGCCAAAATCTAGAAGAACTCTGAAAAAAAATTATGAGATTTTTTGATCATGAAAATGTTGATTTTCTGCCAAGTGAGCAAAAAAATGACTGAAGACTTTACAAAATTGCAAAAATAATGCTTAGTATTGATTGGCCCACCGTAAGGTAGATTTGAGATTGAAGTTTATGTACGACACTTCAAAATTAATATGGTTTGGAAAAAATTTAGGTGCATGGTCCTCGCAGAATTTAGCCATTTTCATTGGCTTTTCTTTTTTAGTTTTATTGTATTTAATTAAGGTGGCTCTATGATGTTTGGCAAGCTGTAAGGAAATATGTGTATGAAAATGCAATATTCTTCATGATTATAAATCACTATTGATATAAAAACTTTTCTGAAGTGTATTTTAGCATTTAATGAATGTACACAGGTGGTTGCTATGGTAACATGGATTTATTTGCTAATTATTTTCTAACAATATAATGCTTTGTATTGTTTTCTTTCCTGCTTTTGCTAACATTAGAGCATTTTTCATTAGGTCTTTGTGTCTCTAGCCCATAAAGGGGTGGGGTAACTTAAGTTGGGTATTGCGGGGGGGGAGCTGTTTTGCCAGTGACTGAAAGGGGGTGGTGGAAGTCATGCCCGATGGACATTTCAGTCGCACACTAATTCATATTTCTTTTCAGACACAACATTTTCAGGGCCTGTTTATATGATCCCGGCCAGGCGGGACGGGATGCTTACCGAAATCCCGCTCATAATTTAAATTTTAATGAGTGTTTATATGATCTGGCCACTTATCCCGCCTAGACGGGATCTTGACAACAGATACCGGATCCCGCCTAAGCGAGATGAAAAAATCCCATATAAACACTTCATCCCACCTAGGCGGGATGAATTTTCCCCTTTTGAGCATGCGTAAATGCATTTATTGCAACAAAAATATGACGACATGCACTTAAATGGCTTCATCTCGGTAAGGTATTTTGTCCATATAAACACTGGGCAAGTTTCCCATCTAGACGGGATGAAAACGTCCCTTCCTGTCTAGGTGGGATCATATAAACAGACCCTCAGACACACCATTTTCAGACACACCATTTTCACTACCCAACTCAACTTACAGAAATTTGATAAATTTTCAAGAAATTATTGATAACTTATGAAATAAGTTTAAAAAATTTTTTTTTCAGGCTATCAATAAACAAAACATGAAATAAAACACGATGAAATGAATGTTTATTAGAATATATACAGATTATGATACAAATTTAATTATGTGAAAAATTTATCTATTGCATAGATTACAAAACATTTATATATAGGATGTACAAAATACTCTACAATGTACAGACATCTGTCATCATAATCATATCTTCAAGGTTGTAAAAGTAATATTGCAGAGATCTGTAAAAAATATACTGTCATTGTTAACTCAGAGGAAAGAGGTATATCTTCTGTGTGCCAGCAGGATGGATTTACTTCGGGGACGGGGTTCTGTGAAATATGTCCGCGAACCTCAATTGTTGGCCAGGCCCTGTTTTTTTACCAGCCCTGGTTTAGCAACCCTTGTACCACATCAAGTTAATGCACAAGGGAAAGTAGGTTGTTTCAACTATAAATTTGACTTGCAATTGTTACCTACATCGGCCATACATAGACCTTTTCGGTAATTATGTCAACTACATGGAAGCGAGGCTGAGGGCCAAGCGATATTGCTTTTATAATATCGCTTGGCCCCTCAGCCTCGCTTCCATGTAGTTGTGACAAAATGACCGAAAAGGTATATTACTTTAGTATACTGTATACATATACCAGTTCATAAATTATTCTTTATATCAGAAAGGGAACTTCTAGTGACTAGCATGGTGCCATGGAATACCTGAAACTGCTGCACATGTACGAAACAGTATGAAGTTTAAAATTACAGATACAGTCTATATGCACTATGTCCATTCGCAAAATGTTGCCAAATAGCAATAAGTTAAGATGAAGACTGTTGTTGCTTACTTTAGACCTTGCTTTTAATAAGCAATGCCGCTATGGCAAAATATGCAGGCAGAATATAATTGCAAAAGATCGCGAAGCTTCGTATACATTGCCATTGCCCATTGGCAATCGAAAATGGTTTTACAAAACTGCATAAAATTTGCATTAAAACACACTATAATTTATTATCGGGATAATATATTGTCCATAGTCGTCTAGTTTTTTCGACTTGAACTAACGGGAGTCTAACGCGTGTAGCTAGAAGGTAAACAATATCTCGATAGAGCCTGATAATAATTCTCCAGATTAATAGCCTTCGCTCAAAACGTTGAGTTTTTATTTACCTTTCAGCCATAGTGTTAACCTTTTGCGGTTTTGCCTTTATTATGTTTTAAGTTGGATGCTGGAATCTTAGCTACGGTATAACGTAATAATATATTGTGATTTGTGTTGTGACTCGAATATTGTTATTGAATATATAATTAGCAGGATTTTCCGTGCGAAAATCAAAGCATTGATATATATTCGTTCATGACTGCCTCGTCTCGAAAGAGTCAATGTTTACCTTGACTTCTTGCTTGATGAGTTGAGCTCATACAAGTGTAAAATACCAATTGTTTCTGACAACGGAATGGTCTACGTTCAGAAAATATGCGGGGGAGAACATCTGTTTTCTGTCATATTCCAATTTAATTGGTAATTAACACATTTTGACTTTGTCACTTTGATGTCGGAAACTGCGACAAAATGCCGACTGTGGCCTTGAATACATGTCAGTTAAACTAAAATTATAATGCACAGTGAAATTATGCCTGTGTTTGTAGCTTGAATACGGAATTGCGAAAAACAGTAGCCAATGGCAATGTAAAATATATACAAATTGTTTTTACGGACAGATGGTCTACGCTCGGAAAACATATGGGGCAGAACATCTGTTTTGTTTTATATTCCAATTTCTAAATGCTATCTCATATCTCTCCAATATCTCATATATACTCATATATTTAGCATTTAACTATAAAATATAGGAGTATGTAGTGTGTATGCTGTGTCCCCACAATGTTTACACACTGATGTCCTTGTAAGTAGGTTTGCAAGTAGTTTATACACCAGTCCTCATAAAGCTTTCTTACACATAGTATACACGCAAGTCCTTATTATGCCTTGTATGCCTAAATATGTGTGTGTGTGTGTGTGTGTGTGTGTGTGTGTGTGTGTGTGTGTGTGTACATGCAGTTTCAACATGGTATTGTTTGAGATGTAATGCACCCCGCTTGACTATTCCACTCTGTCTCAAGCCAGACTATTTTACCCGTTAAGGTGAAAGTCTTGTTCGTAAATGGTTAATAATCATAGCACACAATAATGCATTACCTGCACATTTGCCTCACCAAACTCTTCCTCCTGTTCAATTTCCTCTTCAATCAATTCCGTTTTGGCTAGAATGTACAAGCATCCCTGCCCAGCAAGAGATGCAACTTCCTGCCCACTCCATACAAATGAGGAAGATATACTTGGTATCTTAAGTCGCCTTGTTCCTTTAACCACCATTAAATAGTCAAAGTCTAACAGTTCATCTTCACCCAAAAGAAACAACTTTCCAAAAATGGAACTAATTTCGACCTTGACCTGTAAAATTGTATACACAAAAATGAAAGTTAGCAAAACATATGTTACTGCAAATATACAACATGTATTATCAAACCCATTCAATATACAGCATGGTTGTAGTATATAAATTATGCTTATATATGACACTTTCAAATATGTGTAAGGTGATGGAAAATATAACAGATCGAAAGAAAGTATATAACAGAAAGAAATATTTAAATATTAAAAGGATAAGTTTTTTAAAAACACCCTTAACCCAGACTTAGCCTCTGTATAGACCTCATACAAGGGAACAAGTTGGGTTTATAAGTCGGCTAACCTTAACCCAGACACAATTTTTGTGAGAATTGAATTACGCCTGGAAATATTTGATGGTAAGGGACAAAGACAAGGTTGGGAAGACTCATGCCGAGGTCAGCTACCTCGTCACAAACAAAGTGACCTATCTACTTATCATCATGGAAAATCTTGACATACAAATCTACAACAGTTGACTATATAAAGAGCGTTTATCACAATACAAGTAATTCAAACATAAAAAATCGTGGACTTATATAGTGTAGTGCACGATTTTTTATGTTTGAATTACTTGTATTGTGATAAACGACTCTTTATATTTGAATTTAGTGAGTTATGCTTACGCCTATGTCTCACTGAACGCTTTGTTCTATAATTGACATATATTTAGGCTTTTTTTAGTTACATCTGGTTATTTAAACAGTATTGTTGTGCACTTATAATAAAATATATTTTCTTGTTTCAGTGTATTCCTTCCTCCTTTTAAGCCGCCGTCCAGTGTCCCAAGGGCTGGAGTCTCTTTTTGAGATAGCTGGCGAGGGGAAGGATTTGCTGTTGATGAGATGATTTATCCATGGTATGATATTTATTGATTGTTATTTCATTTATTGTTTAGCGTACATAGATTGGAGTACAAAACCTTGTAGTTTTGTTCTGGTTAAAGTCATATCTTAATTGATATATATTTGTATTCGTTGAGGTTTTTCGACACGCGAATATTCCCAAATATTGTTCTAGAAGGTTTCCTTTTAAACATCACGTCATTTGACTTTTAATTAGTCCCCGAGCCGGCGCGAAGCGCCGTGCGAGGGTACTAATTCCGCTCGGATATTTACACCCGGGTATGTGAGAACATAGCGGATTCCAAAGTTGTCCGCCATTATGTCATGGACGAACATGGTTTTCTACTTTATGCGCATGCGCGAGTTTAGGCCGAGAGAAAACTTTTCTCAAATATAGTTTTCAGTTTTGTAAAGTTTTGTAGTTTGTACATTGTTTTGTACTCACGAGTCGGGAAATAATACAGACAAATAAAATCTTCAAAACAAGATAAATGAAAATTTTGTAGAGGACTTTCACTTACTAAAGTCAACAGGAAAAGAAATCAGTCAAAAGACCGAAAAAGGACAAGGTTTTCGTGTTTTAAAGCGTTTTAACTTTTAAGGCGTAAGTGTCTATTTTAGTATTTTGCATACTTCTATAGTTTGTGGTTTTCAAAATGCGTAGTTCATCCTGTGTGGTCAATACAACATTGATTAATCTTAAAACGTGTTTTAATATTAATTCAAATGCATTATAGAATAAGAACAACATATTTAATGTCAAGAACTTCATAGTATAAAAATACTGTTCAAAAAACAGTTGAAGTTTTATGACAATTTTGAAACGTTTTGTGAGACGTCTCATTTTAAATTTTAGAGTAAATCAAAGCTAAAAGAGTACGTAATAACACAGCTACTTTATATAGTTGGGCAATTGATAATTTTACAGTTAAAAGTACAAACCTTATCACTATTTTGTACAAAAAATAAAAGAAATATACGGCCGGTTGCGTGTTACCATGGTTACAGTGATCAACTCAGTAGTTCATGTTACAATAACTTTTGGGGAGTTTAATTGCTTGGTTCTAATGGGCGAGGGGGTTCTGCATGAATGTTTTATGTTATAAATTACTGTCTCCCTCCAACCCACTGATTGTGCAAACCTAATATGTATAATTATGCTTGTCCTATTACATGTGAGATTTAAATGTGAATTTTTTCTTGTTGTGCGACTGCTTACATGTACTATGTACTTGGTATTTATATTTACCAAGAAGAGAGTCAGGCTCCATAATTGAATAAAATAATGATTTACAATACTTTACAAACATAAAACACGACAACCTTGAATAATCAACAAATTATTTCATTTGTTAAAGAATATGATGTAAAATCACCAAAACTATAAAAAATGCTGTCCTCCAAAAATAGTTGTTGATGACTTTCCCATCTTTTTGGAAATTCCTATCCCAAACATCCCTCTACCCCATTGTAATTCTTGGCACATTATGGGGGAGGGATATATTACTATTATTAATATATTACTGAAATTATTACATTATGTGTCTATTATATAAATAATACACAAATTTGTAACTGGGCAGCAGCAAGACAAGTTAAGTTAGTTGTTACAGATTAAATCCTCACCTGATGAGGTGACCATGTTGACACTATTCGAATTTTGCCTACAAGGCCTTTAATTGCCAATGCCCCACATGTTTCACCTCGTGGAATTGGGAATGTGGTTGTATGTGCACCAACATGGTCCTTTTCAGGAATACACACAACATATTTGCTCCACGTTTTGGTCCTACCTACTGCTCCAGAAGTACGGCTTCTTGATGAAGTGGTGTATGTAGTAGGGGACTGGTAGCGAGAAGGCAATGCAACTGGTAGTGCTAATGTTGTCTGTGTCTGGGATCTTGCACGAGTTGTACCAGCAATCTATGTGGAATTGAATATGTACTGTAATGGCAAATTCTTCTAATATATACAATACCACAAGAATAAGAACTAGGGCACAAAGGAGTATGCACCCTCTTTTACAACAGAAAGTGCCCTCTTTTACAACAGAAAATGCCCTTTCTTTAATCAAAACAATTAAATGTGATTAACAGATTGTTTCGAAAAGTGGCACCCCCCCCCCCTCTTCACCATGCTTCATATAAAGTTGAACACTAGAAAATCTGCATTCAGCATTTTTGGCTGGAATTTTCAGGGGAGGAGGTTATAAAAATGGCATAGTGATACATTCACAATCGACCCTTTCAGTGCAGCAAAGACGGCAAATGAACAACAGCACTTTTTAATGTGCTATTCGCCTGTGAAATTAAATATTAACATTACCTGAGTACTGCCATGGGACGTGGTGCTTCGAGGTGTGCTTCGTGCTGCCGTTGTGCCGGTTGTGGTAGCTGTTGAAACGGATGACAATGGCGTTGTCTCACTTCGTTGCGGGCCTGATGGACGCAAGAAACTCGACACAGCATTCGCCACAACCCTTCCTAACTCGTCTGCGTTAAAACTGTTCATTTTTTGGGGAAAAGAACGGCTACAATGCAAATTTATCAACGAAATAATTCCAAACTTCCCTCGTGGATGAAAATATTTGCATAAAAGCATGAAGATTGCTGTCGCTGAACAAAATGCGCGAAGGCTCTACGGTACGATACTGCGCATATAATCAAATTCAGAAAATGTTTATTTGCAAATAAGGATTATTTACCGCATAAAAGGATTATTTGTATATAATCATTTTTACCTCGAGTGAATGAGAATAGATATGTAAAGGAACAATGTTTTTTGATAGATTGATCATATACAAATAAGCAATTTTGTGAAAATGCTTATTTGTAAATACAATTTTGTGAAAATGATTATTTATAAATAAGCAATTGTGTGAAAATGCTTCTTTGTAAATAAGCAATTTTGTGAAAATGTTTATTTATAAATAAGCAATTGTGTGAAAATGCTTATTTTATAAATGATTATTTACAAACAATCAATTCACATTAGAATGCTTATTTGTAAATAATCTTGTATACCATGAGATTCTTCACAAACCATGAAAGAATGACCATGAAAATTTCATAAATAATTTTTTTACACTTGGCGCCTCATAGTTCTCCTGGTGAAATTACTGCGAAATCTATGTTGATGTTTCTTTTTGCACTCCACTGTTCGATCTTTTTTAGTCCCCAAGCGGTTGCTTTTGTTGTGTTTTTTGCTTGAGCCTTTTTCTCCATCTCGTCAAGAGCTTCCTTATCAAGGTCAGAGCTCTGGCTTAAAACATTTATATTTTCGTCTGTTGAATTCACGCTAGAGCTAGCCATATTTAATTTCACAACTTTCGTCTCTTGAAAGTTGAAAACACCGTGAAAGCCCGAGAGCAGTCAGAGCAGTGAGAGCACTCAAATGGCTTCCTTGCCAAGTTGAAAATTCTGAATATTAATTTGTCGAAAACAATCATGAGACGCACGATTGACCAATCATATGCAGGGCAGAAGACACGTAATTACCGCCCGTTCGATTCGTTATCGGCCCGCGCTTGCGAACGTTTTGAAATGGGCGGCTTCCCATTTGGCCTTCTATATTGATAATAATATTCCATATCATGAAAAAACATTTCATCATCGTCATCAAATATATCTAAATCATTATAATTTTTTTATAGGTTCTATTATACATACATTTTTTATATATTTTTCTTTTTAAATTCTATTAATCCTTTCCACCAATATTGTAATATTGTTTTTTTCCAACACCATATTTTTAACTCGTCTACAGTCATTGCTACAGTCATTATCAATCGGATATGTATTTAGAGTTAATTTTTTTATGCGTATTAATGATTTTAAACTATCTTCTTCAGACAATCCGTTTATAAGAGTATCTTTTTTATATATTTTCCAACATAATTTTTTACTATTTATATTTGTAGAGCCACAAATAAATTCATCTTTTCTTTAAAACAGTTTTATAGTTTTATTTTTATTGTTTTCTTCAGCGTTTTTATATATTCCCAAGCTTCTTCTATATTATCGAAGTAAGACATGAAAGTATCACCAACATTGGTTTTGTAATAATGTATAGGCTTGTGAGTTGATTGAGAAATAGGACCAATTTTTGTTATAACAATTTGAGCGAGTTTTTTTTTTGTTTTTTTTTTGTCTTATTTATATTTAAAAAAAAATGGTATGGATAAGATATTTTTTATAATTTTATGCATGTGTTATATGGGATGAGTTATTTTTTACATTTGGAGACTGTGTAAAACACCGTTTTTTAATTTCTACATTTCTACACACATATATATATATCTATATATAATGCAAAAGCTTACTTCCCTTGTGGTCGTTTGAGCACTCTGGCCCCAAGACACTTCACGCATGTCTGGATGCGCATGTGTCTGAGTATTGTACCACATGCGCTTGGTGAGGGCAAGAGTATGGTGTATAAATACGACATCACTCGCATCTGGACTGCGTTACAAGCTGCACTGAAGAGCCGTTGAACGGCGAAACATGCATGTCTGCAGATTTGACTATATATATATCTGCAGATTTGACTATATATTTATCATTAAGCTATAATGCAAAAGCTCACTTCCCTTGTGGTCGTTTGAGCACTCTGGCCCCAAGACACTTCACGCATGTCTGGATGCGCATGTGTCTGAGTATTGTACCACATGCGCTTGGTGAGGGCAAGAGTATGGTGTATAAATACGAAGTCACTCGCATCAAGCTGCACTGACGAGCCGTTGAACGGTGAAACATGCATGTCTGCAGATTTGACTATATATATATATATATACGTGTAGGTTTAGGTCTACGAAACGCAAAGAGTGCTCGACAACATATAGTTAGAGCAAATTATAGTTTTTCGCTTACCTCAAAACTTGTCTGCAACAGGCTGTTTCATCTGTAAAAGAATCATCAGGCAGTTTACAAGTATCGAAAAGAAATGACCGCTTATATGCTTCCTGCCGGGGCGTGGGAGTGTGTGTGGGAGACAATGTGTGCATGCATGGCTTTGTTTGCGTTGTTTACGCGAAATTTGTTACGATGACGACATCGTGAAATTATTTCAGCTCTTTTGTTGAGTAAACAATCCTTGTTTTTTTCTTTCAAAATACTAAATTTTTCTTCTAAACATAAATTGCATCGTTTTGATCCTCCCGTGTACGAAATAGAATGTTTTAAAATTTGTCAATTAATACTGAAATCCTTATTGCTTTCTTTCAATGTCCAAATATATTTCGAAAGTTCCGTGTCATTTGCATGCTTTTTATGCTGAAAAGATTTAGTGTGGTTGGCCAATCGCTCTTTGAATGTGGTTGCAGTCATGCCAATGTAATTTTGATCGTGTTTGTGTTGCTTACTGTGACTGTTGCTTTGTATACTATGTCCCTAGTCATGCATTGTTTTTGAAGCGGGCAAATGGTGTTTTTTCTACAACTGCAATTGGTAGTGTCCCTCTCCTGTGGCTTGTTATTTCTAGATATGCGTGCATTGTGTTTAGTGATTACTGACTTAATATTGTTCATGCAGCTATAGCTTACTTTCTATAAGTATACAAAGCAACAGTCACAGTAAGCAACACAAACACGATCAAAAATTACATTGGCATGACTGCAACCACATTCAAAGAGTGATTGGCCAACCACACTAAATCTTTTCAGCATAAAAAGCATGCAAATGACACGGAACTTTCGAAATACATTTGGACATTGAAAGAAAGCAATAAGGATTTCAGTATTAATTGGCAAATTTTAAAACATTCTATTTCGTACACGGGAGGATCAAAACGATGCAATTTATGTTTAGAAGAAAAATTTAGTATTTTGAAAGAAAAAAACAAGGATTGTTTACTCAACAAAACAGCTGAAATAATTTCACGATGTCGTCATCGTAACAAATTTCGCGTAAACAACGCAAACAAAGCCATGCATGCACACATTGTCTCCCACACACTCCCACGCCCGGCAGGAAGCATATAAGCGGTCATTTCTTTTCGATACTTGTAAACTGCCTGATGATTCTTTTACAGATGAAACAGCCTGTTGCAGACAAGTTTTGAGGTAAGCGAAAACTATATATATATATATATATATATATATATATATATATATATATATATATATATATATATATATATATATATATATATATATATAAACAACCGATTTAACATGTTTTTATATGCAAATATGGTGCAAAAATTGAATAAAGAAGAAATGTGTATAATGGTATATGATATGACATGTAAAAAATATGATTCATATTTTGAACAAAAAATGTTCTATGAAGAATATGATATTCCATGCTTGAAAATTACAAAAGCATGAAATTACAAACAAATGCGATAGTATTTTACGTTATTTAAATGAAATAAGTGGTAGTGTAGGTGGTTTTCGACCCTTATTTTTGGGGTGGAGCAGGGGGGAGCTTTTCATTAAACAGCTTTCGTATATTTACACAGCGATAGCGAGGAATCTATTTGACCAAATGTCCGAAGAACTAAATAATAAACGACAATTTTTAATAGCAGTCTCACTCACATTGATAGCTTTATATACCAGTCTATTATTACTGCTTGGTTCATTTGGTTCTGACCTTGATTATGCTTACTTTACGTTTTCATCACAATACCTAAGCGATGGGTATGGTAAAATTTTGGATTTATAAACTCTTTGTTAGTAATAAATATATTCTCGTATCTAGTGAATTGTAAATAGCTATCCAAAAGGAGAAGATCTTAAAGTTTGTTGGTATAATAAGCATTGCTAAAAGTCTTATAGAGCAATACAAATATATGTTTGCCAAGCGAATATATAAACGTAACTCCTAAAGGTATAAAAGTAAAAACTTACCAATATTGTGAATACGACACATTGCAAACAATAACTGATATATTTAACATTAGACTATGTAAAAGCAGTGGGACATATATAAGACAAATTTAAAACAGAAAGCCAACACAATTCTATGTGTTGCCATGTCTTGTTAGGTGAAAGTTATTAAATCTAGTTTGCATAGTACATTTTGTACTTTGATTCATTAAACTGGTCATTAACACAGCCAAACAATAAAATCCCCAGACATTCATGAGCGAACACAAATCAAATAAATATAAGCAAACAAATTTTACTTTTGTAAGATACTGTAGGATATCCTAAGATACTCTATGAGATTATAAGATGATATCCTAAGATAAAATGTATGATTTCAGAGTTACAGAGAAGCGTGTGATTTGGGAGCATAGTGAGGGTGAGCACATTATTAGCGTCCTATTCCTTTGAAATCGGACGTCATGGAACAAGGCCAGGAAAGTTTGGGCGAAAAAATAAATAAATTTGGTGAGTTCAGCATATTTTGTAAGTACGTCACAATTGCTAAAGCGTCCCGTATATATATTTAGCCTACATTCGTTTGAGTGTCATTTACAAGCAATACGATGGAGTGCCTACATGGAAAGTCTGCATCATCTACGACAAAGCAGATATTCAATTTGTTGGAAGGAGTGTATGCGAATGCTGTGGCTTCTGAGGTGCAAAAACTTTGCGAAGAATTATGCTGTGGATGTGAAATTGATCATCCAAGTAAAAAACAACATGATTGCCTTATGATGGACCTGTACGAGAGATGGCAAATCTATGGTTTACAAGTGATTGAAAGAGTGAGAGAGAAGCGTATGGTTTGGTATGAATTCGCTGACATCACAGGGATACTGAAATTGAAGGTTAAGAGAGATTTATTCGACCTTTTGCAGCAATTGGAGAAAGATCCAGATTCCATGTTTGTCTATTATTTAATGGAGATACACGAGAGTTCTGACAACCACAAGCTACAGTGTGTCTTGAACTATTTGTGTCGTAAGAGATGGGCGTTTTACGAAGAGGATCTACTAGAGTTTCTTGCCTAGATGTTTTTTTCTTTACCACCTATTTTCATATTCGTCATGAGACGAATCATAAGAGAGCTTATCAAGAATATTTGGAGAAAAAACTTGTTGAACAATTAAGTGAAAAGTCGTAGTTGTCATATAAGTCTAGAAATTTTCATATTGTAACTGTAAATTATGTTAAATAAATATTCAATATAAACGAAGCGTAGCTGATTTTAGAGTTTTCATGCAAACATTGTGTACAGTTTTGCACCGTAACACTAAGTGATCATATAGTGGACGTGTATAAATACAAGGGGTTTTCATGTTATTGCCACTGGTGGTGGACAGTTGGAACGCATTAAAGACGGTAGTATGTAAGATTATTTCGCTAACAAGCGTTAGACTGCTATCTATGAGCTTTAAGTTAACGAGAGTTTGAATCTCTCACAGGGTCGCAAAACGTTTTCTATTTAATAATTTATAGACATCGTATACAAACATTTAGTGGTTGCTACGTGCTGTTAAGCAAGAGCATGTTGGTCTAATTTACATGGTACATTTATACTTCTAAAATAATGCAACAGCATGCGACACATTAGCTCATTGTTAAATAAATAGTTGTTCCTTTAGATATTCAAGTGTGTAAAAATATAAATTTTCAAAACCACATATCTGTTGTCTTTGCATGGGTAGGGAGGACCCCAGCTATCTAGCGTATCGGGACTCCCGGGACACGAAAAGTCCTGCAGGGAAAATTTCTTGAATGTATAAGCAATAAGAGGGACTCCCGGGATGATAAAAGTTCGGCTGGGACATATTGAATTATTCATAATGGCCCGAACAAACAGACCAGAGCTGTCTCGAACAGGTCCGATGTTTGAGCGGGTATACTTCGCGTGGACAAGTCCAGTCATATTATGCCTGTTCGCAGGATTCGTATGTGTCTTGGGTTAGGTTGAGTCTATAAATATGGGTAAACTAGACCTTATGTTTCTAATTAACGTTCTCAACACAAATAGGAAGACTGGGAAACAACATCTAACTTGTGACAAATTAAGTGAGAGTGAATATGCGATATATGTGAAATCTGCTAAGAATAGACCTCGATTATATCAAAATCCTCTACTAAAGTAGTAAAATCCAAAGGTAAAGAAATTAAAGCGCTTCACACAGTTCTGAGGCTGTCAAAAGTCATTTCCTCGTTCTTTTAGTAAATTTGTTGGTTCTTAAAAGAACCGGGGTTTTTTTTGGTGGCGTTTTTTATTATTGGTTTTTTATTATTGGTCTTTAATTGTCGAGTCCCCAAACAATTGCACAGCATTCACCACCACAAAGCCATGTATCACTTTGTTCCATCTCCCTTAACTTCACAACGCAAGCATCGTGTGCGGACGAGTAACAGCAATATGTGTCAAGGACATTGTCATCCTCGTGAAACCTATCGAGGCATAGCAATGCGAGTGTTGGACGAACGCTGTGCGACACATCGTGCAACGTACTGGATTCCCACCATCCTGACATGTGACAACCCACTTTTCAAAACATTCCGCATGGCAGTGATTACCACAGCATGACATCGTATGACATGAGATCTGTCCAGGAGCTATCATCTCCAGACAGAAGTGGCAATCCTCTCCTTCTCTATCTCCAGCCTGTCCCAAAATCCCAAAAATACTGACAGTAACCATTTTTTTTTACTAAGTCGTCCAACTGCTGTAGCTTGTGAAGTGAGATCTCCCGTTTTATACAGTAGCACCATGGTGTATTATGGTGATTAAAAACTACCCTAATAATATATAGCCACAATCGATTATTCTCCCACACAGTAATGAACAAGAATAAAATCTCTCATAAAAAGACAGTAGTGAAAAATAGTGAAAAAATCAATTTGATACACTAAGTGTTGTGTGGGGAGGGGTCGTAAAACACTTTCATCTACCCGACAATACAAATTACTATACAAGTCGAGATTTTGTGCTGACTTCCTAGAGATATGAAACATTTATTTGGTCTAACCTTTTAAGGTGGTCATTCACCTTTCGAGCAATTTTTTTCATTTTTCAAAACAGACTTAATACAAAACCATTTTTTGAAAGAGCAAACTAATAGAAATGAACTTCTAAAAAAAATTTTCACTTAACTCACTAATTACACTAATTAGCCAACATGGCGGCTGTCAAATTAGCGACAATTTGACTTAACGTGTAACACGATAACACAAGAACCATTAATCAGAATGAAGTGAATGATATATATTTTTAATGCTAATAACATGGGCTAGTTCCTGACACTCTTTGATTTCAGTTTAAAGCTTTATTTCAAAAACTGCAGTAACAAATTTGAATAGTAGGTGAAAATTCAATGTTTTAAGTTAATAATTAAGGTATTAAACCTCAATAATTCATTGTCAATGAAATATATTGAAATTTGAGTGTCAGGAACTAGATAAAGTCATTAGCCATTAGCATGCCAAGTACCAGCCTTGTACATCAAATATTAGAAAAGTTATGGTGTCACAAAGATTCCCCATGATGGCGAAATCATTGAAAGCAGAGAAAATGCCATTTAAAAGTTTAGTTTAGTGTTTTTTCCCTTCAGAAATATTTAGAAGCCTGCTTCATAGGTTGTGCCTT
The DNA here is from genome assembly GCA_016169945.1 of Trachythela sp. YZ-2020. Classification (NCBI taxonomy): domain Eukaryota; kingdom Metazoa; phylum Cnidaria; class Anthozoa; order Malacalcyonacea; family Clavulariidae; genus Trachythela; species Trachythela sp. YZ-2020. Next base: position 181,369 of record JADLSH010000005.1, on the reverse strand, counting down.
CATTATCCTTAGCAGTGTCAATATAGTTTTTCCTAAGGTGCCCCCACTCTAGTATCTAAATCGAAAAAAAAATTTTCTTTGAAAATTTTTTTTTAAAGATCACTTTCAAAAGGTGAATGACCACCTTAAGAATATTTCATTTAATATTTATTCAAAGTATATTACTCAAGTAATCTTATTATCTTTTAATTACTAAACAACTTAAATTGAGATTATTCCCAAATGGGACAAGTAATGTTATTATCTCTCAATTACTAATAAATTTAAATTGTGATTATTACAAAATGGCACGCGTCTTCAACCTAAGAATAATGTAACTGTCAATTTTGTAATAATCTCAATTTAAGTGGTGAATACTGTGCAATTGTTTGGGGACTCGACAATTAAAGACCAATAATAAGAAACCCCACCAAAAAAACCCCAGTTCTTTTAAGAACGATTATTAGAAACTTTCTTTAAAAGATATCCTAATACTAGGAGTTACTATCGCAAGGAAATTGCTGCCTCGAGAAAACAACTGTTAGTGAGAAAACAACTTCATTTACAGGTGATATAGATGTTACTACGAAAATAAGGCTCTGCTTGCAGGATAAGATTTAACGTATTATTACGATGTTGCCGAAGTGTCAACGTATGAAAGTTACGTTTACGCCCATTTCTAAGCATGTTTTGCTCACATGTTTACAATTCTAATTTTAAACGACCAATCCGGTTCTGGGTCAGAATTGCTATCATAAGTGATAAGAGGGATAGCTGTTTAAGATTAGAATTGTAAACATGTGAGCAAAACATGCTTAAAAGTGGGCGTGTAAACGTAATGTTCAACGCCAAAAAACACAGACAAATATTTTTAGCGTCTCGACACCTCTGTGACATCCGTAATAGCCACTTTATAAATTCTATACATACACTATTGTAAAGTAGCAAAACATAGACATAGTAACAAGTGCCACAATAGTTATTTATTTAAAATGTCAATATCATTTAAAAGGGTACAGGACCCAACTTTAACATATAAGAGAACAAAAGTAGAATGTCTATTAAAATAACAGGAAATATCAACATCATAGTAGAAAATGTCAAATGCACTTGCTAATTTAAATGTCAATTTCAGCAACATAGTGCCACAATAGTTATTTATGCTAAATGTCAATATAATCATTTATTAAAAGAGTACAGGACCAAAAGTGATGTTTCTTTAACATAAGAGAACAAAAATAGAACGTCTATTAAAATAACAGGAAATGTCAACATAGTAGGAAATGTCAAATGCACTTGCTGTCAATTTTAGCAATATTAGTCACCTTTTTTGCCACTGAGTCATATGTTATCTTTAGATCAGGCATTGACAGAAGTGCATCACTTAAGTCATCTGGAGAAACATCGGACAGACAAATGGCTTGTGGAACCAGGTCCACCAAGGCTTTTACGTTTTCATTGAAAATGGCCAAACTGATAATTTCCTCTTCTTTCGTTAGATTGGCAAACAGACATCTCAAAAACCATCGTTTGTTTCTTGGGGCAACCTTTTGAATCATGTGACATGTTTCACACTGTAAAACTATCCCATGCTTTGGAACAGCTTTCTTTGCACACTTCAGGCAGGCTTGATAAGTAGAAATTGACTTCCACTCTCCATGTATATCTTCGACAACAGTTTTCTCAAATGCTTCACATTCTTCAGAAGAGAACTCATCACTTTTAGGTGTGTTCAGATACATAGACCCATTATTTTCACGCTTCAGTCAGAGATTTTTGAGCACATATGTTTTATCCTCCTTTAGGCTATCTACAAACTGCTCCCACAAAATGACCTTGAGTGACGCAGTTGGGTCGTCAGTTGATTATTTGGGTTTCTTGAGGTTGTTATCTTCTTTGCGCCACTTATCTTAGCAACTTTTGCCTTAACTGTAACTAGTTGCTCCGAGGATACTTGGTTTAACGACAATAACGAGGTAACAGACGAGGGTGTTATTTCTATAGGTTGAAAACCAACATCATTGGCAATTGGCAAATTTGAGTGTCAGGAACTAGATAAAGTCATTAGCCATTAGCATGCCAAGTACCAGCCTTGTACATCAAATATTAGAAAAGTTATGGTGTCACAAAGATTCCCCATGATGGCGAAATCATTGAAAGCAGAGAAAATGCCATTTAAAAGTTTAGTTTAGTGTTTTTTCCCTTCAGAAATATTTAGAAGCCTGCTTCATAGGTTGTGCCTTCATTATCCTTAGCAGTGTCAATATAGTTTTTCCTAAGGTGCCCCCACTCTAGTATCTAAATCGAAAAAAAAATTTTCTTTGAAAATTTTTTTTTAAAGATCACTTTCAAAAGGTGAATGACCACCTTAAGAATATTTCATTTAATATTTATTCAAAGTATATTACTCAAGTAATCCTATTATCTTTTAATTACTAAACAACTTAAATTGAGATTATTACAAAATGGGACAAGTAATGTTATTATCTCTCAATTTCTAATAAATTTAAATTGTGATTATTATAAAATGGCACTCGTCTTCAACCTAAGAATAATGTAACTGTCAATTTTGTAATAATCTCAATTTAAGTGGTGAATACTGTGCAATTGTTTGGGGACTCGACAATTAAAGACCAATAATAAGAAACCCCACCAAAAAAACCCCAGTTCTTTTAAGAACGATTATTAGAAACTTTCTTTAAAAGATATCCTAATACTAGGAGTTACTATCGCAAGGAAATTGCTGCCTCGAGAAAACAACTGTTAGTGAGAAAACAACTTCATTTACAGGTGATATAGATGTTACTACGAAAATAAGGCTCTGCTTGCAGGATAAGATTTAACGTATTATTACGATGTTGCCGAAGTGTCAACGTATGAAAGTTACGTTTACGCCCATTTCTAAGCATGTTTTGCTCACATGTTTACAATTCTAATTTTAAACGACCAATCCGGTTCTGGGTCAGAATTGCTATCATAAGTGATAAGAGGGATAGCTGTTTAAGATTAGAATTGTAAACATGTGAGCAAAACATGCTTAAAAGTGGCGTGTAAACGTAATGTTCAACGCCAAAAAACACAGACAAATATTTTTAGCGTCTCGACACCTCTGTGACATCCGTAATAGCCACTTTATAAATTCTATACATACACTATTGTAAAGTAGCAAAACATAGACATAGTAACAAGTGCCACAATAGTTATTTATTTAAAATGTCAATATCATTTAAAAGGGTACAGGACCCAACTTTAACATATAAGAGAACAAAAGTAGAATGTCTATTAAAATAACAGGAAATATCAACATCATAGTAGAAAATGTCAAATGCACTTGCTAATTTAAATGTCAATTTCAGCAACATAGTGCCACAATAGTTATTTATGCTAAATGTCAATATAATCATTTATTAAAAGAGTACAGGACCAAAAGTGATGTTTCTTTAACATAAGAGAACAAAAATAGAACGTCTATTAAAATAACAGGAAATGTCAACATAGTAGGAAATGTCAAATGCACTTGCTGTCAATTTTAGCAATATTAGTCACCTTTTTTGCCACTGAGTCATATGTTATCTTTAGATCAGGCATTGACAGAAGTGCATCACTTAAGTCATCTGGAGAAACATCGGACAGACAAATGGCTTGTGGAACCAGGTCCACCAAGGCTTTTACGTTTTCATTGAAAATGGCCAAACTGATAATTTCCTCTTCTTTCGTTAGATTGGCAAACAGACATCTCAAAAACCATCGTTTGTTTCTTGGGGCAACCTTTTGAATCATGTGACATGTTTCACACTGTAAAACTATCCCATGCTTTGGAACAGCTTTCTTTGCACACTTCAGGCAGGCTTGATAAGTAGAAATTGACTTCCACTCTCCATGTATATCTTCGACAACAGTTTTCTCAAATGCTTCACATTCTTCAGAAGAGAACTCATCACTTTTAGGTGTGTTCAGATACATAGACCCATTATTTTCACGCTTCAGTCAGAGATTTTTGAGCACATATGTTTTATCCTCCTTTAGGCTATCTACAAACTGCTCCCACAAAATGACCTTGAGTGACGCAGTTGGGTCGTCAGTTGATTATTTGGGTTTCTTGAGGTTGTTATCTTCTTTGTGCCACTTATCTTAGCAACTTTTGCCTTAACTGTAACTAGTTGCTCCGAGGATACTTGGTTTAACGACAATAACGAGGTAACAGACGAGGGTGTTATTTCTATAGGTTGAAAACCAACATCATTGGCAATTGGGGTTATTTTTTATGCTTGCTCAATAACCACATTTTCTTTGCCATAGCTAGAACTAAACCTGAATTTGGAGATTTTAATATTACCATTTGCGTTCAACCTTGAAGCGTGCTGATTTTAACGCGTTTGTTTACGTTTCAAACGTGAAGGTTTGGTAACGCCTCCTGTCACTTTCACCAATGAAACGTGCACGTTTGGCGCGTGAAATGTTAACATTTGTGCAAGAATACAAGCATGTTTTGTTGACGCCTTTGCCATGTTAGCAGGTTTTCGAGTATAGGTTTTACACGTTTTAAAAGTTGTAATTTTATCGCGATTTATGGAAACATGGACCCCAAAATGCAAGTCCAAGTGCAAGTGGGTGATACTCTACGTGTTTTTTTTATGGATCCACCGAAGACGTATAGCGATTTAACAAACGCCATCTCGTGTGAAGTTCCAAAGACTAAATCAATGGAATTTGGTCTAATGTATGAGAACGACGAGAAAGAATATGTTGTGATGAACAACGACCCGCTTTGCTTGAGGATCGCTATTTCGAGCTCAAAATGTATTCAAGGGACGGATGTTCCTCGACTAAAAGTGAGAGTATTTGAAGGCTCTTCGCCTAGCGTAAAATCGAAAGTTGACGAAAGAGGTGATCCATGCAAGTTAATACCGCCTACATCTACCTCACAACATTCAACGACTAGAGCGTCTACATCTAGCTTTACCGCACAACATTCAACGGTGCGAGCTTGTCTCGATCGCGACTTTCTGGACTGTGATAGTGACGAGGAAGACAGTGATACGGATCAATTATACGGTGAAAAAACCCCACTTGAGAGATACGTTCTTAAAAGCGAGGAAAAAATTGACGAGAAGAAATCTGTTATACAGCAATTACGAGAGAAAATTGAAGAAACTGAAGCGAGACTAAACAGAGTTAAGTCCGATCCGCGCGATGGAAATATATGTAGCAATTGTCATTTACGTTTGGGTCATTCTGTGCTCGTAACTGCGATTACGGTAAATGTTCATCTGTATTTAAATGTGGGTTGGAAAAGTTTCATCCGGGATAACCTAAGATAAAAGAAATGCGATGACAACTGAAGAAACACGAATGCGAGCTTAACCAGTTGAAAGAAGAGCTTCGTCGAGAGTGCAAAAGACAAAGTACATGTTAAAATTGAAAGTGACTTGATGCAGGCAAACAAGGCTGCATACATGGTGAACGGCAACAAAAACTGGTCATTATTACGTAAACATGTGTTCCTTGTGCAGGAATATTGTAAAAAGAACCTTGGTGGGAAAATACCTGGGAAGCATGATATCGAGAATATTTTAGGGAAAGCTATGACTGACAATGATTCCCACAGTTCTTTTTATAGCAGATCAAAACAGAGTTGTAAACGCAGGCATGCGCATGAAAATCCCGCCAAATCTTCACTAGAGCGTCTCAGAGTAGAGTTTCCGAGTTGCAAACGTGATGCTGGCAGCAGCTCTAAGACTGAGCCCGAGAACTTTGTTTCGGAAATTCTGCATTCTGCCCCTGGTTCAGAAAAGGAAGAAGCCGAACAGTTAGCAATAGTTGTGAGGGAAAGCTTGCATCAACATAATGTGGAACCACAAACTCAAGTAAACATGAATTTCCCTATCCCAAGGCCATATCCACCACATTTTCCGACAGGCTTCGATTACCCCATGGCGTATGGGGCACATAATATGTATGGGACAATGCCAGCAATGCCTATGCCAGGATTGCCAGCAAACTTGCCAACAGTGCACCCCCTGGCGAGTGTATTTTCGTATACTCCAGCAACTGTTCAGAATGCTGCATATGCAACAGAAACAGTACAACCCGAAGCAAATTATTTGCCAAACAGGTACCAGCCAGAGTATTCTACTTTTCCCCCCACAAGGGAATTTGCATCTACTTTGCATCCTAGGCCTCCAGCTACAGTTGAGAATGCTGCGTATGAATCAGCACAACCGGAGGCACAATCAAGATCTGTTGATGTTGCTTATGCCTGTGAAACTGCACAAACCAAGGCACAACCAAGATCGGTTAACACAAGCAGCACTGACAGTGCAAAACAAGATTTGAATAATGCTGCATCTATCTTGCTGCATTTATCCAAAAACTAAAAAAAAGGTCTAGAGAGCTAACACTTGTACATTGTGCATTAATTTGCCTAATTTAAAATGTTGATATTTTACCCCTACAGTATTTTTACTTGAATACCACCAAACATCATATTGAACAGATAAAGTTGATATTATGTTCACCACGGAATTTGTGTTATTAATAAACTTTATAATAAAATGTAAGACTATTTTTTGTAGTTATATTAACAAGTAATTGTGGTTTGATTCATTCACATGGACAATGTATGAAACGAGGCATAAAATAAAGCCTACCAAATGACCTCTGCCAAATGACTTGTCCTTTTTTTTCTGCGTCAGCAAATAAACGACATAAGTCATTTGGCAGGCTTTATTTTATGTTTTCTATGAAATCAAGTAGTAGATCATATCAATTAGACAACTTTAATTTTCTATTTATAATAATTTAAAAATTACAAACTCGCTTTTTAAAGTCTCGAATATTTTGAGAAACAGGTGTCGGGTGTATATAATTTTGAGAGCTGATAATATTACACTCGCGAAATCAGTATAGTACAGGGGCCGGTTGTATAAAAGTCTTCACTACATTTTAACTACCCGTTTTGTAGTTAAATAGTTGTTAACTGTAAAATTCGTGATTGTGATTGGTTAACTTTCGCACTAACTATAGTTAACTTTAACTACTTTTTTATAAACCGGCCCCTGTACTTTATAAAAAATACATTTACATATAAATACAATATAATTGTTATTTCTCCGATGGCCATGTATGCAGTATGTATCATATTACGTGACGTAAGTATATTAAATCTATGATTAAATACAATGTGAATATGTGATACTTTTATAGTATAGATCTGTCACTGTGTCTGTGAAAAGGCGTGGCAGGTTTTAGTTATATGGATGACACTGTTTCTTATATGAACAGATAAGCCGTCAGTTCATAAAATCCAATCATGTCATTTTCCGTGATAGTCTCAACTGCTTCTGCTACAGCCAAGTTCAAATTGGAGTGAACGAGTTCCCTTAACTCACCATTCAAAACAGTCTTAATTTTGTTGAAACACAACTCTATGGGATTGAGATCAGGGGAGTATCAAGATGGCGGACAATACGTGTTCGTCAAAGTCTTTGATTTTCTACGGCTTTTTGACTTTATTTATGTTCATTAATCAAATAAGATCTCAAGAAAATTTTTCTAACACACTCGTTCATCGGGATATGAATGGATTGTCGAGGGATGGATTGTATGGAGTGTGTTTAACACGTAAATTTCTCAAACGGATTACATGTTATTACAGCAATCATGTGGCTTCGTTTGCTTTGCCGGCGAAACCGTACTTGGTCAACGTTCACCCAAACCCTGGTCCTGATCAACATTCTCAAGGTGAAAAGAATAACGTAGGCACTCGACTTTCGAGTTTAAACTGTTTATCGTTGAACGCAAGAAGTATTGTGAACAAAACGCTTGATTTGCAAGGCAGATTGTCTTGTAATGACTACGATTTGGTGGCAATTACTGAAACATGGCTTGATTCTACGATTAATAGTTCGGAGATATTCCCTAACAGCTTTATGGTGCACAGAAAAGATCGTTCTCGACACGGCGGCGGGGTGCTGCTTGCATACAAGTCAGAGCTGAACTGTGTTAGAAAAGGGGAATTTGAAACTGACTGTGAACTTGTGTGGTGCGAAGTGACAGTACGTAACCCAAGCAAGTCTATGTTAGTAGGAGTGTTTTATAGACCACCAGGTACTGACATTGTTTACCTTAATGAATTGGCTAAATCTTTATCACTAATCGAAAGTAGTGGAAATAACCTTGATATTATATTACTCGGTGATTTTAATCTGCCTAATATATCTTGGATGGCGGCAAATCCCCATGGAAATGATACAATCTCATCCTCGTTCTGTGATATAAGTCAAGACTATTTTCTGTGCCAACTTGTCTCTGAACCCACACGTGATGGAAATATTTTAGATCTGGTACTTGCTACGGCTCCAGAGTTAATTTCATGTGTGAAAGTTTGCGAAAGACTGGGTAATTCAGATCATGATTCTGTTGAGTTTAGTGTTAAGCTTAAATTTTCGAGAACAAAACTCGGTGCTCGTATGGTTTACGATTATCGTAAAGCAAATTGGGCCGGGCTTAAGGAGGATTTTGAGAAGGTCCCATGGGATTGCATTTATTTAGTTAATGATATTGATGAAATTTGGGAATCATGGAAAACGCTGTTTTTTAAAACAGTCGAGCTAAATATCCCATCTAGATTTATTCGTAAGCAATATGGCACCCCTTGGATTAAACCTGATCTTAAGAAACGCATACGAAAAAAGCGTCGCCTTTGGAAGCAAGCCAAGATGTCGGATTGTCCTAATAAATGGTTAAAGTATAAAAGGTTTAGCAATATGATCAAAGATGAACTGAATAAAGCATATTGGTCATACGTGAATAACTTAGTCTCCGCACTTCCAGAAAAGCCGAGAAAATTTTGGTCATTTGTAAAGGCGCGTACTGGCATTTCAAGCATCCCTTCTTGTATCAACTACTGTGGTTCTTCAGCATATACTGCCAAGAGTAAAGCTGATCTATTAAACAACTTTTTTCATTCTGTTTTCAATGAGCCCAATAACATCTTAGCACATTTTGAAGGGGATTTGATACCAGTGACAGATCGTAAAATTGATGAATTAGTTATTTCTGCTGATGATGTATTTAAAGTATTGGCCTCGTTGGATACAAATAAAGCATGTGGTCCCGACGGAATATCTCCCCGGATTTTAAAGGAATGTGCAAATGAATTGTCTCATCCGTTGGCAGTTCTATTTAATTACACCTTAAGTGTTGGAAAACTCCCTCATGAATGGAAGGTTGCCAACGTAGCAGCAATTTTTAAATCTGGCGAACGTTCCTCTGCTGAAAATTACCGCCCAATTTCGTTAACCTGTATTGTCGTTAAAGTCGCAGAACGCTTATTACATAATCACATTATGACATTTTTAACAGATCTACAGCTATTATGCGATAACCAACATGGTTTTCGTGAAAGGCGTTCCTGTATTACCCAATTATTGCAGTTAGTACACAATTGGCTTAGTATAATGGATAAAAGAGAATCGTCTGATGTAGTGTTTCTGGACTTTGCCAAGGCATTTGACAAAGTTTCCCATTTACACCTCATCCGTAAACTACATCTTTATGGTATACAAGGTCAAATTGCAACATGGATCGAGGATTTCTTAACAGCACGGAGCAACGTGTTGTGGTTGGTGGAGAAATGTCTAAGTGGATGGATGTTACCTCAGGAGTGCCACAGGGCAGTATTTTAGGACCACTGCTGTTCATTATATATATTAATGACCTTCCTGCAGCAGTTACGTCTAATACAGAAATCTTTATGGACGATAGTGTCTTATCCCGAAAGATTGTAAAACCAGCAGATTGTATTCAGTTACAGGTGGACATTCAAAATGTTTCAGCATGGAGTAATTCCTGGCAGCTGAAACTGAGAACCGATAAATGCAAGGTACTTCATGTGTCCAGAAAAAAGTATCCGTTACATCATGACTATTTTCTGGAAAATGAAGTTATATCCAAAGTCAATGTCCATAAACACCTGGGTATTTGGTTAGAAGAAACGCTATCTTGGGACAGTCATGTTAATAACATATGTGCCAAAGCTAGTCGCGTCCTGGGATTGATTAGGAGGACTTTTACAACTAAAAATCACACAGGTGTCGAGGTTGCTTTTAAATCCCTTGTCCTACCAATTTTGGAATACGGATGTCCAGTTTGGAACCCTTATCTTCAAAAACATATCTATGCCTTGGAATCAATACAGAGGAGAGCTACCCGCCTGATTTGTGGTTCATCGTTATCATATGTTGACAGACTGAAGAAACTTGGGTGGTCAACATTGGAAGATCGAAGAAAATATCTGTGTCTAGTCACACTTTACAAAATACTTTTTGGGTATTGTGACATTGATCCAAAAAAGTATGTGGATTTAGTTGGACCAACAAGAACTAGAGCTAGTCATAGCTATAAATTGAGGCCGAAGGCATTTCATACTAATTACTTTAAATTTTCCTTTTTTAATCGATATGTTGAAGACTGGAATGCTCTCCCTTCTCATGTTGTGAACTCATCGAGTTTGGCCAGCTTAAAAAAAACTCTTAAGGCTTATTTAGACATTTAGCTGATATCCTTTTTTCAGCTATATATGTTAGTCCTTTGTAATATTTGTGTAATTTTTTATGTGTTGTATTTATATTTATTATTTGGGTGAGCAGTTATAATAATGGGAATTTGGTTTCCTCCTATTGCTATCCTTCCATACTTGCTTGTATTATTATATTTTTTTTTGTAAGTTATGGTAAATTGTTATTAAAGTATGAAGGTGTATACAGCAGCTCAATCCCCATGGCGTCAAACCATTCTTCCAAAATTTATCCTCCTTCATAATGGTGTGCCGATAAATTGTCCATTACCACAATGTCGCAGACTTCGAGACATGGCCGACCAGTGTAAATATTGACAGCCTCGTCAGCTTCCTCAAAAAATCCAAGAAAACGTGCAGTGTTTGTGGCTCCGCGAATAATATTATAACCTGGGCCAGCGAGTGAAACAAGCAAATTTAAAGTGTTATTTGGCGATTCATGTTTTCGTACTATTTCCACACTGCGTGTTCCAATTGGGCTGTGTCCGTACGTGCGAGTTCCAATGTCTGGAATTTTTATTCCCGCTTCGTCTAAAAACTTTACCCTCCTTGGATCTTTTGATGAAAGATAATCAATGAACAGTTGGGTATAAAATATGTTTTCCGGTGTAAATCGTTCCTTTGCCAATTTCGTCATTTTTTTTCTTGTGTAGTGTTTACCAGACGGTAGCCTGTTCTTTATGGCCCGTGAAACAGCGGATATAGAAACTTGTCCTCCAAACTGCGTTAGTTCGTCGATGATTTCCGCGAGCGACATGGACGGAGATTGTATCTTTAAGACTTCTATGAATTCAAGATCATCATCCTCCAGTTTAGAGTGTGTTTTTCCACCTTTTGGTTTTGGTACTGTATGCATTTAATCGCAAAATCTGCCCCATACAGATTTTACAGTATTTGCAGACACATGAAACTCGTTTGCGAATTGGGCTAAACCTCGCGGACCAAACCTTCACATTTGAAACGTAAACAAACGCGTTAAAATCGGCACGCTTCAAGGTTGAACGCAAATGGTAATAGGACTTTTGTCACCATGGTGCTTTTCAAAAGTTGGCCGTTTGTCTGGGGAAAAGCATACCGCACTTTTACACCCTTCACTTGTTTGCAATGTCATGTTAAAATACTTGCACTTTCCAGATGCAGCTACCTTTACTGGTGACAATGTGTGAACATAGCATTTGAGATCATTTGCATCTTTGTTAACTTCAGCTAAAATATAAGATAACAAATAGTTTAATGTAGGCAAATCAACTCATATGTAAATTTTCTTTGATAAATTTAAATGCAGTATGTCATTTGCTTACATTGCGATTGTTGTGATGTTTCCATCTCAGACAGAGGTAAACTATAAAAAAGAAACACATCCATTTAGAAAAAAGCAATAAAATTTCCATACACTCGAGGATGTACAACAGCTTTGTATTTTTTTTATAAATTGCTGTTGGAGGCCAACCGACGGTGGTCTGTTTACTTTGATACTGCCATAGGCCATGGCATAGGCATAGCATTGATTATTGAAATAATTAATAAGTTTCGGTAAATTCGGTTCATCATAATTATAAAGTATTGTTCGTACTAAAAAACAACTAATTCGGATTTATGTAACACACTATTTCTCATTACAAGCAAGCTCCGAACAATAAACATTTATAGTCAACAACTGGCACGAAAAATCATTCAATCAAAAATTTGAATTTGGCATACATTAATAATTTAAGGACAGCATAAACAGAACTACTTTGCATAAAAATTAGCGCTGTTTTTAAAGAAAAAAAATCTGTCTATACATGTATCGCCTCGATTCACGTTTTCTGGATAAAAAGGAAGCGTTATATTTTACTGATTGGCATGAAAAAGAATGGATTTACTTACCTACAATTGAACACACGTTTAACACTTGCACACAAAGCATAGAAGAGGACGTCAAGTCGTCAACCACTGACGTCAACGCAAAACACAGGAATCTTTTGGTAATAAACATTTTTTGAAGTAAAAATCCATTTTGTATAATCCAGCAGTTCAAGTGGCATGAGTAGTGTAATTTATTAACAATATTTTCAATCAGAGGTCCAAAACTATATAACAATAAAAAAGCAATATTAGTACAAGAAATTTAGCTAGAAATACAGTAGGTGGGGATTACAATATAGGAATATACTATATAGGAAAGGGGATTACAAAGGGATTTAATTATACAGAAAAAACTTACCATTTCATCTTGTGACCATTTTTCACAGATGGATAAACTTTATTTACAGGTATATATACTGACAGTGTGAGTACATAGCATACACTGTATAACTGGGATTACATGGCTGTAATCGCATCTCTTATTCAAACTCGATAGTTTGTTTATGATAATGCACTGCGGTTTGTCGCCTGTGCTAACTGATCTAGCCTGTTTTCCTCTATAAGCCTATATTGCAAATTAGCTGATGATTTCAAGCTTATTAACCGTTCATATGTCATAGGTTCAATGACACAAGATCCAAGTGATTTTACTCTGCTAATAGCAACATAAGAAACTCCAGCAGTTCTTTCAGATTTCCCAATATCTATCCATGCTTTCGGGAGTGTGAGTCCTTGGCTCTTGTGTATTGTTAGAGCCCAAGCAAGCCTAAGAGGTAACTGTTGCCTCTCATGGAAACCAATTTCTGTCTGTGATATGACAGTGATTGGATATATAGGTATACACAATGGTTGGCTTTCATTAAAAACAGGTCCTCTATAGTTTTCAAATTCTACTATTACCGCAATAGGCAAGTCAGGTGGTTGATGGTTGTTTTGATAGACAGTATCAACAACTGTTCCAGTTGCCCCATTACAGAGGCCAACACTTGACCACAAATTCATAGTTAACATGACCCTAGCACTTTTTGCTAGAAATACAACCGGTTCTAACCCAGACATATCATCTGAGGATATCTTTTTGGCCAATACAGAGGAATGGCGAGCATTAATATGAGCAATTGGTTGCTTAAGTTTTGTTAGCTGTTCATTATTGTAATTTGCAACTTGTTCATTACTATAGAAAAGTCTCTGACTCTTCCACAGCCCTTGCTATATGCCCGTTCGCAGGCTAGGTGAGGAATGATGCCCGTGAAACGCGAGGGACTGTGGAATCGTGTGTCTAAAAGTTGGCAGGATTGACTAAAAGTTGGCAATGTGATATATTTCATAATTTTCGCAAAAATGGACGAGTGTTTGGACGAAAGTGGGCCCATACAGGCCTTAGAAAGCTTCTGGGCGGATTAATTCGAGGAATTAGAAGTGTCGATGGAAAATTTATCACTTTGTGTCGAAGATGATGGTAAGTGCTGATAGCAGACAATAGCTTCATTCATAAATAATATGTCTTGGCTTTTTAAACCATATAGAAACTTAATATATAAATGATAAATCTTTTGATAATTATTTTTGCGTACATAATTTTTATCAGATAATGATCAACCACGGGCGAGTACGCCAAATACCGAGCAAAGCCCAGCACAAGGAAAACACACACTGACGCCATTGTCAAAAGATGCTGAATTACCACAGCCAAAGAGATTTTGTGCTGGTAAGCTAAAACTTGACTACGTATTTATACGTATTTTATATATTTTTAATAATTATAAGATATTGGTGTTATAATACCCTTTAGATTTTAGGTTGCCAACATATATCAGTTTTTAAAACCTTTTCGACTTACATTTCCTGCAAATTTAGTTAAATTATAGCCTATGAAAGTGGTTGTATTAAAGATAATTGATACAGCTTTGTGAAAGCTTTGAGATATTATTATGGGGGCAGTACCCCCTTAACCCCCCTTACCCCCCCCATTAGTGTCTGCCACTGCTTAGATTTATTAACAGTAGGGTATGTATAATTTGCTTTTAATATGCTGTAGGAGGTAAACCTACTGGAAAACAGGTTGCTCAATTAAGGAAAGAAACCTCAGCACTGCTATTGAAAGATGCCTTTGAATTGAAGGAAGGCAGTCAAATTCCTTACGAGGCAGTTGTATCATATCTGGGTCCAGACTATGACAGCAAATCTTTTATCACAAGAATGGTAAAAGAGACATTCCCTGGTGTGTATTTGAGGCGGGTTAGAAAAGCTAATGAGAAAGAGTATCCTTTTGAATAATTAAAGCATGCAGATTGCTGTAGAAAATGTGTTGTATTGTCACGATTTGTCCACCATTAGATATATATTTGTTTTTGATAATGCCCCAACTGATGGTTAAATATCGATGTGGTACGTTCTGTTCTGTGCATCCATACACTGGAGCCTCCAACTCATGACACAAACAGTTTAACAACTAGGTTCTATGTACTTGGAAAGCCAGTCTGAACTATATCATTTCTTGCACCTGCCTTGCAACCCCCTTTTGGTCTAAGGCTAATAAGGATGTGGTTGTCCCCCTGTATACCCCCTTCAATAAATCCACTTCTGCCTGGACCTCTCATTAATTAATGGTTTCCATCAATAGTTGCACAATATTATTCGAACTACAGTATATATTTTTTCCTTTACTGATGAATCTGCAGAGTGTATTTCATGAATTTACACTTGAAGTGCATTGCTCGCCGGTTTTCCGAAGAACCTCAAGAAATACATGAAGCAAATGGTATGTAGAATGATGCTATAGCCTTTCCAAATTTTATTTTTGACATTTTGTGTTGTCAACCAGATTTTCAATGTGATTCAACCATTGCTGAATGAGTGTGCAATTACTTATGGAGCCATTTATATTCTACACAATATAAAGCCACTCCCAACGACGGGTATAAAAAAAGCGAAACCTTGGCATTTCTTGGGAAATAATATTTTTAAGCACAAATTATTGAAATATGACCCTAGGAATAATATTATTAAATAGCTTCTAGGAATGATATGACTAATTATTAATTCAACATTTCTGCTTCTTCATACGATTAGAAGCTATTTTAAATTCCCAGGGGCATGGAATTTAATGGGTTGATTTATTGGGAAATTCCAAGGTTGTTTTTTTTATACACCCTGGCTGTATATATCTGATCATTAAATAGGAATAGGTACCATTTCACAAATTAATAATGTTAATGGGTTAAGATTTATTAAAATCCTGACCTATCAACAATCTTTTACCCAAATAGAAAAGAATGGATATCTTAAGCCTCTTACAGATGAGCAAGTTTTCTATGACAAGTTTTTATATGACAAGTTTTATTTGCCAATTGCACGTGTGTACGTACAACAAATTTTCCATGACAAGTTTTTGGTTTTCTGACCGACGTGATAGCTAATACAACAATAGATTGCTGACCAACCGCACCTAAGTGTTCAAATTACTTTGACAAGTTTTCCTTTTTGACCCATACAGACGAGCAAAATTTGTACTTTGGCAAATTTTTCTATGGCAAGTACACTTGTTCAAAAGGTAGCATGTTAGCTTTTGAACAAGTGTACTTGTCATAGAAAAAATTGCCAAAGTTGCGTATACAGACGAGCAAATAAAACTTGTCATATAAAAACTTGTACTAGAAAACTTGCTCGTCTTTGAGAGGCTTTAGGATCATTACGTACAGTACATGTGATATGATTGGCAATTACAGAATGTACTGTATGCAGTGCAATAATTGTATGGTAGTTAATAAAGAAACAATTTTGCACAGTCAAATATTTTAATATAGATGACATTGCAAATTTGCTTTCAAACCTGGAAATCTCAGATTTGGTCCTCGATGAAATCTGGGCAACTATTTTATCCACGTATAATGATGGTGGTGATATATCTGGAAAGTTGGCAGAGTATGCCAAGGAGTCACAAAACCGAGAGCACCATATTGATACACTTATCAAGATGTACAAGGAAGAGATGGTAAAATTAAGGCATGATATTCCAAACACTGTTTTGTCAGACAAACAAAAGAACACTGTCAAATTGGAAATGAAAGTGTTAGAGGACATTTGTGACACAAATATCAGAGGCTCCTCTGTTCATGATACATCTGATACAATTGGTGCCACATTATTTAAATATATCTTGGAAGATGTAAATGAAAGATGCCCTTTAATTTATGACATGGTGAAGACCCTTGTGATTTCCAATCCAGTAAGCAGAAATATACTGAAGACCAACACACACAAAATGCTATGTGGGTTGCATGTGCTTGGCATCATAAGCAACATTAGGAGCTCAAAAACAAGAAATTGTTTCCCCCTTATATTTGGGCTTCTTTGCATATCGTTTGGAGCTGGGAAACAATTTGTTGATATGCTCCAGTCAATGGGGCTATCTTTAAGTTGGAAGAGCATGTGAGTATTGTTTACAAGTTGTTTCCAATTCTAAATTTTTATCATACAGTACATGTAGAAACATTGAGATTAGAACATTTAGAATTCATCCATGCTGCTTGTTTCAAATTTCATAAATAAAAATTATTATTTTTAATATTGCTGAAATAGATTATTTAGACTTACTGTGACAATGAATGAGTGAGAGGACGTTTGTCTCCTTTTGAGTAACTTCAGTACTTGTATTTGACCCAATACATTATGTTTTTTGTTTAACCCTTTAAATGCCCTATCACTGCTAGAGATGAGCCGATATTAATTGTACCGATTGTTCAAGAGCCGATACATGCCCACCATTGGCCAATAAGTTGGGGAAAACCGATGATTGGTTTACCTGATGCTCACGTTTTGTTGAATTGTCATTTTAGTGTTTTACTCAACTTAACTCGCAAATTGCGCAATGATTTATTTTTGAGCACAACAAAAGTACAATACAACAGAAAATAGGCAAGTATTACCAACACTGCGGTGTCATGTTTTCGCGTAAAAAATTCAGGGATGCGACATCGATTGGTCCGCGGGAAATTATGCTGAGACGGACCGATCAGATAGTGAATGGCAATCGGCCGATGGCCGATTGTGATAAATTGATTGTGATGGCCCATTAATCGGCTCTACCGATGTTTTGCTGATGATCGGCTCATCTCTAATCACTGCCAAATTAAGTAGAATAGTCTGGCTTTTATAGATAGAATAATACTAAACTAGGGTCCATTGCAAGGTGATGCAATGGTCAATATATTTGCAGTTATTTGATTAGCAGAGGTGAAAATTTATAGGGGTGCACCGGAACCAATATTGTAAGTTCTGCCCGGAACTGGATCCGACTGGAACCTAAAATAAGATCTGACTGGAACCAAGTATATTTAAGATTTGGCGGTTGGGATGTTTAATCTACATGAAAAATACAAGGAGAACTGAGATAACTTCAATGAGAACTTCTTAGTTTCCTCATATTTTTCAGGTAGAGTAAACATCCCAACCGCTGAATCTTTGATCTATTCTACCCACACTGGCACAGTGGCACTGCAAAGTATATTTAACTATTTATGGTTGCATGTTACTCATGCACTTTAAATTTTAACTGACATACGTTTAAAAGGTAGAATAGATGTATATGGTAGTACCATATGTCTATGTAACTAAAATGATTTCAGTAATGTAATTTGTTCAAATATTTGGTCAATGTTCAACCTTAAAAAGGGTTCCAGAACCGAGTTCCGGTGCACCCCTAAAAATTTACATTTGTTTGTACTAAGCAAATGGCCAGAATAGTGAATATTGAAGTTTACTATTTTGTCTGCGATTTACCGTTCCTTTATCTCTTTGAGAGGCTGTTTTGAATTTGAATTTATTAGCTTTGCCATATTACAAGACATTTACAAGACATTAATTACAAACATAAATGGCAGGGTTACCGAACTGATGGCCAACAAGAACATACAGAGCAAAAGAGTTCTGTCTTATGAGAAATTTTTACTATATTATATACGGAATAGTGGACTAGATGTGTACATTTTGACCCATTTCTCAGGGCAGAATATGGATATCCAGCCCGAGTCATATGCAATTTGCTTAGATGATATGCAATACAATTAAAGTATTTATTTTTCTATTTTATAGCATGTCGTTTATGGATAAGCGCTTAACACAATTTCAAACTCTGATTGATAAGTGTGCACCAATATCAAAGCCGGTGATTTTGTTGTTGGACAACATCAATATGTACCATGGCAACAGAAGTCACCATCGTCTTTTTAAAGTACTTGGCCCGAAGATGTGGAACTTCACAGTTCGAGGGCTGTTTATTCCTGATGTAGCGACAATTGAACATTTGTTTCAACAGAAAGAAACAGCGGAAGAAGCACAATGTTCTGAGAAAATAACAGTGTGGGATACTTTTATAGGTAAATAATAATCAAATTGAATATACAGTAATGCTACACACATAAAAACATACAAGTTGTAACAAACCTGCAGCAGACTTCTGCTAATCAAACTAGTTAATCAACGCGAAAGTTGAGTGAATTTATGGGTGTTTATTACCGTGGTATCAAGACAACGATACGGTGGTGATTTCCTTTGTGTTTTGCTCATGAATTATTAATGAGTTTGAGAACCGTAATTACACATCCTTGTCCAACATTTCCTCAAATAAAATTACCTGTTGTTAGACAGAGTAAAATGATAAATTATGGCGCATTGTAGGATTTGTAGCTTGAGTCGGTTAACAAAAGCTGCAGGTAGTAATCTAAGGATCTCTTGGGAATCTTGCTGTGAATTGTTTTATATTAGTCCTACCTGTACGTGAGATCGATATGAATTAGCGGTTCTGGTCTTGTGATTATGAAACTGGCTGATAATGCTAAATAGGTTGAGAAATGAACGTGGAAGCTTTTTATTGTGATAAGAAAACATTTAACAATTATTCGGTGAAGTCGAGGTTTTTATTCACCGATATTCACCGAGCCTGAAGCGAATAATTGTTTTAGTAAAATTACATAGGTGATTATTTGGAAAAAATAAAAAATGCACATTTCAAAAATATTTTAATTGAATACGCTTTAGGTAGAATACGCTTGTTACAATAGATAAGATACGGATAAATGAGAGGAGAAAAAAGGACATTTTGTGTCGGCAGACAGGTTAAAACGAGCCCGATAATTACACGGATTGACTAAGATTGAATGTTGTTTACGGGTAATCAAATTGTCATTGAGTAAGAGGGTCAAATCATGTATAGCTTTCTTTTGTTGAGTTTGAAAAATGACATAATTAGTTTTATTAATTATTAGCCTTTATCCATGAGCCGATATTTTGCAATGCTTCATTTAATACTGTAGCCAGTATGACGGGATCCGAGTGAGAATAGCAAATGCTGATGTCATCTGCAAATAATAACAGTTTTGCCAGTAGTGAGGCGATCATTTATATAAAGAATGAAGAATATTGGGAACTGTATGTAGGTCAGGAGGTGTCTGTTGCATATCGTGTCCGTTGATAGTCGTTCCACTGTACCTGTAGTCGAAAACACTTTCAATTTTGACATTGATGGATGATAGTTGTTGAACGTTGCGTTTGTATTTTTAGAAACGAATCCAGAACATTTAAAGTTATGGAATGAAGTGCAAGACAATTTTTTACTGATGCTTCTCAATACAAGTTTGAATTGCCTCCCAAGTTCTGAGAAGGATTTTATTGATATGGATGAGAAGGAGTTTGACCAGTGGCTGCAAAAACAAGATTTCAGCAAATCGACAACAAGTAACTATGACATAGTTATACCTAAACCAACCATCACCTCTAACTCGAACTGCCAAAAATCAGAAACGTTAATACTGCCATTATCATTGGAAAATAATGCCACCACCACAGGAACTGCAGCTATAATTGAAGAATTTGGAAAGGAATTTGGTGTATCTTGTCAGCACGCAAAAGAATACCTACCTTTTGATGACAAAGGAAAGACGTTTGACCTTGCTGCGGCACGAGAACACCATAGGTTTCTTGCGTCTTTACAAACACACAAGTCATCAATGGTGAAGACTGTGCAACAGTTGCGTGAAGTTGAGAAAGCATTTGATCTACGTACTACCCAGGCAGAGGTAGACATTACATCAAATGACTCCAATGGAACAACCAGCCAACAGAAAGTTGATGGGAAATTCAAGAGCGTTCTTGATAACCTCGTTAAGCGTATGTGGGAAGCGCAACATGATAACGACGTGTCAAAACTGGACCGTTTCATTGGTTGGCTAGATGGCAATCGTGAGTATTGGGAGAATGTAAGGGATTGTAACGAAAGAACCATTCTTCATGCTGCTGTGGAGAATAGAAATACGGCATTGGTTAAGACCCTTATATCGGCTGGTGTTGATATTAATGCGAAAGAAATGTGCGGTGCTACACCATTAACAATAGCAGTTGTTCAAAAAAATGAAGAATTGTCCCAGTTACTTGTGGAGAATTTGGCACTTTTTGACAGTCGTTATTTTTCAACAATACTCAATCCATTGACCATTGCCAAAAAATTGGACATGGATATTGTCAGTACAATGGAAATAAATTCAGACAAAGATTTGGCTGATAATGTTGAAATTTGGAGAACATTTCATTGTGCAGAAGCCAGCGATCTCGGGACATGCACGTCTGACAACTCTGATCCGGTAGAACCAGCTGTCGGTGAAATGTATGAATACAAAAGAAGCAATAAATCCTCTATAACGTTAATTGCTGGTGATCAGGGAACCAATAAGGTTATCCGCGGTGTAAAGGGTCGATCCGAGGCTGCGTATGGTTGGTGTGGGGAAGTCCCTGGTGACATGCATGCAAAAGGATACGTGTATGAAGTTTGTAAGAAGGTGATGTCACCTGGAGGTTTCATGCACATTTTGCAAACTGTTCTGGCTAGGAAAAAAATAACGAATGAAAGCTTTGGCAAGAAGAAGTTCCAACAACAAAACCTCAACAGGATTGAAGAGGCTGTGCGAGATTTTGTGACTGCATTTGGGATTGCATCGGTGTTGGAGTTCAAAAATTCCAGCCTGTTTCCTAACTCCGACGAGTTATTGGCATCCAAACGGTCAACAGGCAACCACAATGCGGTATTGTTAAGAAAACTAAAGCAGTGGTTGACTGAAAATTCCGAAGATGCCACATTCAAATACTATTCACAGATGGTTACGTTGTTTGGCCCATTACAACAAATGTACTGCACCGCTATTCGGTATGGGAATGGGTTCGCGCGTGAAGCATCCTGGATGATAATGCATCCTCTTTTCGCCCAATCCAACAAGCGAAATTACCATACCGAAGCTATGGTACATATTGTGAATTTCCTTGCTATGTGGCCACTGGCTACAAGAGAACTTCTTCGAAAGAATTGTTCCATTAGTTTGAATGGAAAAGAAGGTCATAATCTTGCTCTCGATGAGTGGGTTGAAAGTTGCGTGGTACAGCCTATGAAGAATTATTCCACAGGTTCGATGCGTACGGTATTTTTGCTGCAAGTTGCTACAAGTGACAACGAGCTACAGTATGCTAGGGACGTTCATTTATTATATGGAAGGGGGGCTGGTGGAATTTAGTGCGTCCTCTTGTGTTGCCCACCCCTTCATACTCAACTTTTTCCCAGTGGCCAACCCCGAAATAATATTTTAAAATACCCCCCACACACTATCTCCTACAAATTCCAAATTATGTAACCTTAACGTTCTCTTTAACGGTCTCTTATGTTAAATTGCGATTACAAAAAAGGACATATCGTCGACGTTGCATGTTACAGTTAAAACGGTGTCGTTTAGCATGGAGCTTACAAAATTAATGGTCATGTTATCGTAATTTTAATTTCTATGTTCATGTATACACAGACTAAGTTCTACTTGTAGAACTTGTAGTTCATTCCAGCACTTTTTGCCCGCGTTTTTTAATGCCGACGAATGCATGCACATGATATTCTTTCGTCGCCATTCACATCATATTCATTCAGCAGCAAGCTTTATTTGTTTAAATGACTTCTTGTGCATTATGGTATCACCTAAAGGTCTTATTCTCTTATTTAAGGGCATACAACAGTTCAAATGTTGCAGCGACTAATGGCGAATATCGACCTGCTCATCGAAACAAGGAAATCATTCCAAGCTTGTGATACATTCAATGTGCATCCTACAACCAAGCACACGAAGATCCTTTCCCTGACCAAGTCAAAGCTGCACATTTCATACTGAGGAACCAATTTCTGAAATATGTGCCAGGTAGGAAAAGTGTTCAGAAGTATGGTGACCCAAAGAATGGATCAGTTTCTTCAAATAATGTTGATGCTTATGAAACTGGAAAAAAGAAGGTTTTTGCCACTTTCAACCGAAAGTTGTTTAATATCTATGGCATCATTAATGAAGACCCGACTGTTGGTTTGTCTGACGAAGAAAGCGATGAAAGCAACTTGGAGTAAAATGCTTATTAGAACTATTGTAAGGTACAGACTACAGTACATCGTCATTAAACTGAACATGAGAACATGAGAACTGAAGATATTGCCAGGTCGTCACTGAGTGCAGACGTGCTTTTGTGGCTCCGCTAAAATCATGATTTAAACAGGTTATTTGAATTGATTCTATAACCTGTATAACATTTGTATCTGCAAGATATATATTATCTATTTATTATGCCACCAAAGAACAAAAAGAAAACTAATTTAAGTGCTGAGAGTCTGACTAACGAAGACGAGAAAGCCAACATGGAGTCAACTGGTGTGAGCTCTGAGCTAGAACATTTCCTCGATCAGCGTTTGAATCAGCAATCTGAGAAAATAGACGCACTTCTTTCCAAATATTCTAATATGACGAAGTCTGATATTACTGAGATTAAGAAGAGTCAAGATTTTCTCAGTGAAAAGTTCGACGATATTGCGAAATCAATAGACGCCCTCAAGCGTGAAAACAACGATCTTCGCAGCAAGAATACAGAATTAGTCACCGTATCAGCGAGCTTGAGAGTAAAGTAACCGATATAGAGAAAGGTAATGATGATCTTCAATCATATCTGCGTAGAGATCTCCTAGAAATCCACGGCGTGCCCATGTCTGAAGATGAGAAAACGGACGAAATTGTTCAGAAGGTCGCGAAGTTAATAGTCCCTGACCTCAATCTTCATGTTAACGACATCTCAATTAGTCATCGCCTCCATGCGCTGCGGGCGTATTCCAGTTATTATTGCTAAGTTTGTTCGGAGAAGTGTGAGGACAGGTTGCTCAATTGTGGCGAGAACTTCGTGATAAGACCGCCAAGATCTGGGTTTCAACAAAACACGAGACTTTTGTTAATGAAAGTCTAACACGTAAATCTCGTGAATTGCTTTACAAAGTCAAAACATTCTGCCGAGATTACCGTTACAAATTTGTATGGACGAAGAATGGCAAAGTGTTACTACGCAAGGACGCTGCCAGTCGGGTGTATTATTTTACTTCAATGGGAGAGTTCAATACCTTTGTAGAAGAGTTCTCTTGAGAACGGATTGAGATAAGTCAACATATGTTGTGTTTGTGTATTGTTTAAACTTTAACATTCGATAGCCTTAGTTGTGCTTTACCTTTTCACAGTCTTGATGACGATGAATTTAGTTTAATGTTATATGAACTATCGAATGGCCCTATTAGTTTTGATGCCGATAGGCTTTCAAGCTTAGTGTTTTTGCCAAGTTATAACAGAAGTTTGGCTCTTTCAAATGATTTAGATCCCGATTGCAATTTGTATTCTGATTTAAATACTTGTGATTATTATAATGAATACAACTTGAATAATAAGTTGTCAAAAACCTTGTCTGCTAAATCAAGTTGTTTATCTTTTTTTCATTTAAATATTCGTAGCTTACCTGTTGACAATTTAACCAACTATTTGTCAAGCATTAATAACAAATTTTCCATCATCGGTATTTCAGAAACTTGGTTACAAAACAACAATGATTCTATTAATTTGGAGGGCTATAATTTTGTTCATAACTATCGCCATGGCCGAGTAGGTGGTGGCGTTGGATTATACTTAGATAATAGTTTGAATTATAAACCACGCAGTGACTTAAGTTGCGATGAGTCTGAATGTGTGGAATCACTCTTTGTTGAAATTTGTATGCCTAAAAGGAAGGGCATTATTGTTGGAATTGTTTATAGACCACCTAATCAAAATGCAAATGATTTTGTTCAGTACATAAATTCGCTCATGACAAAAATTTCGAAAGAAAATAAATACATTTATTTGATGGGCGACTTTAATCTTAATCTAATGAACCACGAATCCCATCAACAAACTAGTGAGTTCTTGGACGTTATGTACTCGAATATGCTACTTCCTTTAATTACACGGCCAACTAGAATTACTTCTTATACAGCTACTCTCATTGATAATATATTTACAAATCATGTCGAGAATTATTTATTTAGCGGCTTATTATTCACTGACATTTCAGACCATTTACCAATATTTTGTTTTAGTTATGAACAATCTTCAGATACAATTGATGATAAGTTTGTTGTTTTCCGTAATAAATCTAAAAGTAATTTGATAAATTTTCATAATCAACTTAATAACACAATATGGGAGGATCTATCGGGATTTGACGATCCCGAAGAAGCTTATGGCTCCTTCCATAAAAAATTCAAGGATATTTATAACTTGTCCTTTCCTTTGAAAAAAGTAAAATCCACAAAATTTAGTTTAAAAAAACCATGGGTCTCTAAAGGTCTTCTCAAATCAATTAATCGGAAAAATAATTTATATAAAAAATACCTTAACAATCCTTGCACCGAAAATGAGAGAATGTATAAAAGATATAAAAACAAGTTAACGTGTTTATTGAGAAATGCAAAAAAAATTTATTATGAAGAAAAAATTGAACATGCAAAAAGTAATATGAAAGATACCTGGAAAATTCTAAATGAAGTAGTAAATCGCAAAAAATCATCCAAAAAGCCTCCGCATTCCTTTACAATTAATAACCAAGATGTTTCTAACACAGTGGAAATTGCAAACCATTTTTGTGATTATTTCACAAATATTGGTCCTAATCTCGCAAACAAAATAACTGATTCTCCACGGTCTCATCAATCGTATTTATCTGGTAATTTTGTGAACTCAATATTTTTTGAAGCTGCAACCGAGGTGGAAGTAATTGCAATCGTTAATTCGCTACGTCCAGGAACAGCTGCTGGCTATGATGGGATTCCTACTTGGTCTGTTAATGAATTCATAGGCGCAGTCTCAAAGCCATTAACCCATATTATTAATTTATCCTTACAATCCGGTATTGTTCCAGCTCGAGTGATTCCACTATTCAAATCGGGTGAGGATGGACTAATTTCCAATTATAGACCTATTTCTATTTTACCAGTATTTTCTAAACTTTTTGAAAAGGTTGTATACAATCGACTCATTAATTATTTTGACTCTAATAATATTCTATTTAAAAACCAATATGGTTTTAGGAAGAACCATTCAACTTCTCTGGCATTGCTTGACTTAGTTGATAAAATAACCTTGGCAATTGTGAAAGGAAATATACCGTGGGTATATTTCTTGATCTCTCTAAAGCTTTGATACAGTCAATCACGATATTCTGTTTGATAAGCTTTCATTTTATGGCATTCGTGGATTACCTCTTGATTGGTTAAAAAACTATTTTCTACACAGATTTCAATATGTAGAATATAATGGTTCATCATCTTTCTATAATTCTATTAAATGCGGTGTTCCACAAGGATCAATTCTTGGACCATTGCTTTTTCTAATTTATATAAACGATATTTGCAATGCCTCGGAACTTCTTGAATTTGTTCTCTTTGCAGACGATACTAATTTATTTTTTAGTCATGATGACTTAAGTTATTTGAATACTATTATAAATTCAGAATTGGACAAGCTATCTATCTGGTTACAAACAAATAAACTGTCTGTTAATACAAATAAATCCAATTATATTGTCTTTAAACCTAGACAGAGGAGGCAACTGCTTGATTTAAATTTGGAGATTAACAAATGTAGTATGAATCAAGTGAGCCAAGTTGTTTTTCTTGGTGTAATACTTGATGAGCATTTATCCTGGAAACCCCACATTTCGCATATCGCTAGAAAAATTTCTAAATCAATAGGAGTTATATTTAAATCAAGTTCTTGCCTTCCTAAATCTTCTCTGCGTCTATTGTATTATTCATTAGTCTATCCTTACCTGCAATATTGTGTTACTGTGTGGGGATCAACCTACCGTTCTAATCTTGAGCGCCTAATTCGGTTACAAAAACGGGTGGTGCGTTGTATTAATAAGGACGCATATGATGCGCATACTGACCCAATATTCAATGAGCTACGTATCTTAAAATTTAATGACATATATCTGCTAAATCTAGGTAAGTTTATGTATTCTTACCAAAACGGTTTACTTCCTAGTAGTTTTAATGATTACTTTATTGAAGTCAATCAAGTACATCATTATAACACACGAAGTTCTCGTAACATTTATGTTCCATTTTGTAAAACTAAAATTCGACAGTTCTCTGTGACTTTCCAGGGTCCAAAATTCTTTAATATGTTGAGCTCAGATATCAAGAAAGCCTATTCTCTTAAATCATTTCAAAATAAACTTAAAAAACATTTAATGTCAAGGTATTTGTAAATGATATTGCAAATTGCAAGCGCGATTACTTTAATTAGTTTGGTTGTTTATATGCTTACATATTTTGTTATTTCTCTTATTCTTTATCTGCATTTCCTTTGTATGTTATAAACATTATCCTGGTGATAAGGTAGCCCAATAATTTATAAGCTTTTGCTTCGTTTTGGGCTTCCTTGCCATTTTTTTCATTTATTGTATTTATTTATAACTTGTAAAACTTTGTGGCAAAATATATTATTACTAATTGTTTATTTAAGTTATTGTAATAGTTATCATATACTGTAAGCATGCCGTGAGTTTACACAGGTAAAATCTAAAGGCGCACAACGCATTTTGTAATTCACCTTGCTCAGAATCAGTTACCTGATAGCATGAAGAAAAGGAAGTTAATATTTAGATTCCAAAACAGCGAAAGAAGCATGTTTCCATTGCACGTAATCAACAGCCATTATATTTCTATGATTAAAAATTGGCCATTTTTATACTAGAGACGCATTATCCGTCTGGACGAACTTGGACAAGCATTTGTAGTTTGTCTGGTTATGCGTCTTCAATATAAAGACGGACATAAGACGCATTATGCGTCTAGACGAACTATGTTTGATAGTTCGTCTTGATTGACGCACAATCGATGATAGTTCGTCTAGACGTATTGTGCGTCTTGTGTCCGTCTTTATACTGAAGGCGCACAACAAAGATAGCTTATTTGTCTTGTTATTCGTCCCGCATTTACACTAGACGAATCATATAGAAGAGGAATTATGCATCTCTAACGGGCACAAGACACATAATACGTCTAGACGAACTATCATAGATTGTGCTGTTGCTTAAGGCGAACTATCGAACATAGTCTTTATACTGAAGACGCATAACCAGACGAACTACAAATGCTTGTCCAAGTTCGTCCAGACGGATAATGCGTCTCTGGTAACGGCCATTTAATACTCCGTAACATGGAATTACTGTAAGTTCCATTGTAACATACTTTTCAAGCATACGAGAACTCGTCCTGGCAGTTTTAATAGCCTTTCATGTATATAGTCATACTAATATAGTTACACTGTAATATCTAATCGCACCAAAATGGGAAAGTAATATATTAATTAGGAATGTTCTTAAATTTAGTTGGAATAATTGAATTTCAAAATTAAAAAACACCTCATGAAAAGTAAAGACTATGCAGTGTCGTTGATTATATATATTTATGAAAATAATCAAATTTAACATGTAAAATTATAATACTGGGTTTGGTGGATAATACAAGTGAGTAGATATACACACAATTTAAGACCTAACCAGGAACGGTTGCGAAAAATGCAACACTAGGTCCTCTGGCAGGAATTGAACCCACGGCCCTGCGATGCCGGTGCATTAACCAACTGAGCTATAGAGGCCAGTGGCTGAGCTGTAACCGTAACACACTACTTACGGTCACAGCTCAGCCACTGGTGTGTATATCTACGGTCACATCTCAGCAATTGTGTATATATCTACTCGCTTGTATTATCCACCAAACCCAGTATTCTAGTTCAACCAAGTGAAGTGCAAAAAAAATCTTTGATGTAAAATTATATATACAAAATATTATTGTTAGAACATAATCCCCTATTTTCCCCAAAACTAACATGTGTGATCATCAGAAAAACCATACTATTTTCCAATTCTTGACCATTATCTAAGCTCTGCTTATTACAATAGAAAAAAAATCATTCTAGAAGTGGGACATTACTCATAAGCTAGCGTTATGAGCAACGGAATTTCGCAGCAAAAACTGATGGTAATTAGTTGCCTATATAGAGCATCGTCTTCACAGCGTCTTCATGATTTAAATGTCGCGACTTGTTACTGGTAACATAATTATATAAAAGACTTTGACATAATAACTATGATTTCGGTTAAAGTGCCAACAGTTACAAGATCAAGAGCCAGTCAGCCAGAGGCCTAGCATTTAATCACGAAGACGAGGCTGTATTGCCAAATATTAGTACTGTACCTTCATTAGGGTGTATGAACAATTCTAAGCTGCAGTAATTTTGTTACCCATAACATTGCATTTTTACGTATTATATGCATATTAATGCATCAGTCAATTTACCTATAATAACGTTTGATAACCAGTTCACCTTGACGAAGTAATTCAGATTTGTTTCCACAAACCAGATATGGATGTGAACCAGCTTCATTTGGTCCTCTAAGTTCTTCCACAATCACATCCTCGGCGATTAACATGTGGATGAATTGCTTAAGAGCGGAATCTGAAAACACAGCCTTTCCGCAACCAAATTCTGGGATTTGATGCAAGGACTTGCTGACAACTTCCTTTCGTTTTGAACCTCGATAGACCAACATTAACAGATTACAAGTAATCTTGTTCTGGACAATCCTCATATTGTTAAGACAACTTAACACCTCTAGTGCTTGAATATTTGCGTCTTGAGGTTCCAAAGTCTGCGTGTTCGAGCATACATCACACATACTGCCACATGGGTTGTCACACTCCTCGGAGAAATATTGAACAAGCTGGAGTTTCCTACATTTTGGAACAATACAAAATTTGACCACTTCATTCAAATTTTTTCTCTTCAAATCGCGATGCTCGCTTTCAGGTAATGAACAAATCATTTGCATGTGTCGGGTGCGGTCTTCCAATCGAAAGAATACACATGAAGTCGATTCTTTTCCATCTCTGCCTGCACGACCAAATTCCTGAGCATAGCTTTCCAATGATTGTGGTATGCTTAAATGGATAACAAACCGGACATCTGCTTTGTCAATGCCCATTCCAAATGCAATGGTTGCACACATTACATCTGCTTTTCCATCCAACCAAGCTCGAAAGTTTTCCTTCTTCTTGTAAGGATCAAGTGCACCATGGTAATAGGTAGCACTGATCCCTTTAGTTTGCAACAAATATGCCATGTCTGTGGTGTCAGTTCGTTGCAAGCAGTACACAATGCCACATTTGTGATTGTGATTCTCCAAAATTTCATGCACAACTTGATCCTTACCATCTCCCTTTTTTGGTTTAACACATAGGGAAATGTTTTCTCTGTTGCATGTTTGCCTGATGGTGATGGGATCATTTAGCTGAAGAGATGAAATGATCACCTTTTCAGTTCTGGAAGTACATGTGGCAGTTAATGCAACTGTAGGGCAGTCCAATTTTGAAAGTACTCCCAGATCAGCATATGCAGGTCTGAAGTAAAACCCCCACATATCCACACAATGACACTCATCAATGACAATATAGGTCAGGGTACTCTTTGTTTTCATCTGCTCTAAAACATTCCTCATCTCCTCCGTTGCAGCAGTCTCCGGTGTGATGAATACAAAATTATATGGTGGTTTATCTGATACCATGTTGTGCATAATTGTATTCCTATCATCTACAGACACTGCTGAATTGAGATAGGACACATTGAGACCTTTTGATCTCAAGTGTTCAACTTGATCAAGCATCAGTGATAATAATGGTGAAATGACAATTGTCACCCCACCTACAATGAGAGCTGGGATAGAAAAACATAGTGTTTTCCCAGCACCAGTTGGAAGAATAATGAGACAATTACGTCCAGAAAGGATTGCGTCAATTGCTTCTTCTTGTTTTCCCCTGAAACTGTCATACTTGAAGATTGTCTGCAGTACACTAAGTTTTTTGGATGCAGAGTCAGAGGTGGTAATTGGATGGCTGATGTTCTCTTGTATCAATGGCTGGGTGTCTTGTTGAACAGGCACACTTTGGAAGTACTACAAAGTAGAAATAGATAATCTAAATAATATTTTATACAGCATTTAACATATTAACCTATGTAATGTTCATTATTCCGTGTCTGATATAAGTAAGACAGAAGAGTAACATAACAATTAAGTAAGGAACATTGATACAATATCCTGAAACAATATTTAAAGATTGAAAAGATACTGATGAAAAAATACTTAATACATAAAGTGGGTATTGACCAATAAGAATATAGTTATCTCATTAATTAATTTATTAATATATTAAATAATATACTAGCATACTGCAATTTGTAAATTTAATCCACTAGAAAGGACTTATTGCTTACACAAAGAAAAATAATCAAACTATCATAAATTAAAAGAAACTAGCATACCACATCCACTCAAAGGACCTGTGCTTGAAACACATAAGCTTAAGGACTTAGTGTGTTAATTGGTGTTGTGTGTGTAACTCAACACATCCCAGACATTTATGTGCATTTGACTGGAATCAGCTACCAATTACAGACTTGTACACACCATAGTTAATAGAATACATAGTTTGGAAACTTGATGAAAGTCATTATCTATGTTAGTCTAGGGTATTTTTGCCAGTCAACCAATAGCAATGTACAAACTAATCAATTGTTGAAGTCACAGATGGATAGCTAGCCGAAAACATTTCTATTGGTTGTCTGGTCTAAAATACAATACACATGTGACGACCAAGGACCACATTTTTGCATAGACCTAGACAAAAACACCGCACTTCAATGGATTTCCCAAATCAGTGGTGCCTACAGTGTAGGGGGTGAGGATGTTGCCCCCCACAAATATTTTATGACAGCCTTTGAAAGATAACAGATACACAGTTACTGTGTAACAAAGCTGTAACAATAATTTTTCAACCAATTGAGCTATATATTGTTTGAAATTTAGGGAATGGGGTTCCCAGCAACAAAAGGTGGTCACACAGTTGCAACTTTAAATTGCCCCCCACCCTCCCACAATGTAATAGAATTGTTGTGTGATAGCAGTTTAACAATACTGTGTCTGAGTGAGAGCAGGATTATAACAGTGCTTAACAAAGAATAATTACTTTGATTTGCATCCAATAGCTACAATTCAAGGTATTCTGATTCTGGCACAGTTCCTCACTATGATTTTGAATGCAGGAATAAGCCTGTTTGCAGGTTAGGTGGTGAGTAGTTCTCCTTATCAGGAGGTAAGATTCCTAGAGAATCCTAGAGTTTGTTTAACCCATCAACTGGCAGTACCCTACCTAGACAGAGTAAAATATTAAAGTAGGGTGCATCTGGAAACACAGTTTTCTGTAAAATAGTGGTGTGTTTTATAATTAAATTAATATGACATTTTATTATTATAATCTTGCATTTCTATAAAAGCTTAATTATATTTCCCTGCAAAATGCATGAAATGGCACTTCATAGAGGCACTGGGGATCATGTCCACAGATCATGACCCCTTAAAGGTTTGCCGGCACTACGGGATGTTTACCCTAGAGAATCCTGCAATTCCATATGACAAAAATCCAAATTAGAGAAAAAGTTCAAACATTGGAACAAGGTGTACTAAATAGACACCTTGCCTTGTTTACATTTTGCTGGCAGGCAAATTCTGATTTATACAATTAAAAGATTATGTTAGAACTCCACTGTGATTCAACAATGCATATCATAATGAAGCTCTTGTGGGAGCTATAAAAGGCTTTCGCCTGCTAGAAAGATGTAAACAATCCAAGGGGGCTATAGGTTTAAATTCAAGTTTTATAGGTGTTATATAAACTATAATAAAGCACCTATGCTATAGCAAATTTGAACTATTTTTATTTTTTAGTGTAGAATTTATAAATGCATACTGGCAAGTGGCAACAATTACAAACGAAGTAGATATGATTAGATAAAAATACTAACCTTCTTTATAAAACAGCATTCAACAACAATAATGTTCCCTTCAATGCTTCCATCCATTGCTTGTTTTGTATACCAAGCATTAAAGCGTGCTTCCCCAGAAGGCCAACGTACTGATATTTCGCACGAATTATTTTGGTCTGCATACGGTATTAGTTTCCCACAGTGTAGCAGATACATCCCGTAAATTTTGGAAGCTTTCTTCGAACCTTCGGTAAATATATTCGCATCTCCTTCCCCGGAAACTTTGAACCAACAGCCACTCGATACCTAGAGTAACAAATTTGACAAAATATTAAAATATGTGCATATTTTATCACTGCTCCTAAACAAGGGCGCAAAATTTGCTAAACAAGTCTTTGTTTACAACTGTAAAATTAGTTATTCATGATATTAGCTTACCTTGGAGTTTGTTTCAGACTTATATTGAATATATCGCAAAGTTTCTTCGCCATGCTTGCATTTCATCGTCAACGCCGAAGTTTTAATATCTTGCGGCGTCATATTTTTCTTATGAACCATGCGGAAATGCTGGACTAATCCACTTTCTTCAAAAAATAAAACATTTTCCACACATTCTGCCACTGGACAAACAACCTTATGCGCTAAATACGCTTCGTGAAACGGCCTTGAAAAAGGTTCTTCCCCCAATCGCTCCTCTGATATATCCTCCGCCATTACAACGAACGCCATCTTGGAAACAGGATTTCCCAGTCGCTCGAAAACCCAGTGCATTCCCATCATTCAACACGGCACAAAACACGGCACGAGTGACTGGGGACGAGTCAGGAAAAGTCTAGTGGCATTTTCAAAGTCACATAAATTAGTGACATTCGATGGTTGACGTGTGAGAAGCAATTCCCAGTCATTGACAGTTGACTCACCTTTGCGAATCTCTGAACTGTATTTGTTCAGATGTCATACCTTGCACACATTGATTTACAGTGAGTTTAACAACTTTGTCAAACATATGAGATGCTTGATAACCTTGTTCACCAACAGAGTTTGATGGTTTAGCATGGTAAAGAGGTTTATCTGCTACTGGTGGCAATTGACCCGGATCACCAGTTAAAATCAAAGATTTTCCTTCATTATAACCAGTTGCTTGTTTACAACCCTTGTCTATCCAACCAAAAGTAACTTGGCCAAGCATGGAGTATTCATCAATGATGATGTATCCAATATTACTGACACTCTCTTGTAACCTACACAAGCTTTGTCCTGTTAGGTCTTTATTACCTCTTGATCCTATAGGTAACTTTAATAGAGAATGCACAGTTACACCTCTAATGTTATAAGCTGCTTTACCTGTGGTAGCAGTAACAGCACATTTACTTTGTAAAATATTTCTAATAGCATTAATAAGGTAACTTTTACCAGTTCCTGCAACACCATTTATAATTAGACATAATGGCTCTTTCTCAGGTAATATATCATCAAAATGAGACTTAACAATGTCATAGGCAAGTTTTTGCATTTCACTAAAACTGTTTATGTCAACAACATCATATTGCTCATCAATAGTGTATTCCTCTTTGTTTGTTTTTATCCATGTAGGCATTTCATGGATTTGTTGTTCTGAATAATTGTCTCTATCAAGATGCCAATCATACGCTGACTCTGATGTTTGTTCAGAGTTTTCAAAAGGAGTGTGAAGATCTGATCATATCATCCACTCTTCTCGAGTTCTCTTCTGCTCTTCAGAAGGCTCGTTTTCTGGTTCTTGACTTTGAATGACAGCTTGTAATTTGTCAAACCAATCTGGGACATTAGATTGTCCATATGGTATTTGCAAGAACTCTTGCCAAGAATTAATCCAGATATCATCAGTTGGTTCTTGGTCACCCCATGCATTGTTTTGGGTTGTTCTCCAGGGTTTATACCTCAAAAGTTGGTATTTACAATATAGGCCAAAATTTGGACCTTTGGGATTAGGAGAATAAGTTGGGAATATTCTTGGTATAACATTCTCTGGTAATTTTGTCAGTTAATTGTTTACAACTTTGTATGTTGTAGCAAATTGAACAAAGTTCATGTTCATTATATCTTGTGAACTGTCATGTTGTTCACGATTAGCATACACATCAAGAAGTGAATAATCAGTGCACGATTCACCCTCCTCAATACATACTGTATCACACACTCTACATGAACCATTTAAACTTACAGGCATTACTTTAAATGATGAGCTATGTAGTTTCAAAGACAACAAATGATGCATCGTTTCTTGAGCTGCATAGTCTCTTTCACCAAGAGATTTCATAACTACCTTCTTAATAGCTCTGTGAGGGTCAGTATTACTATCAACATTTTGCAGGATAGAGTTAAATGCTTGTTTTAATATAGGTGACCTTGGTTCACCTTTAGCTGCATATTTTGTGAGATATTCAACACAAGCATAGTGATCAATAACAACTTGAATATCACAGTTAGCTCTCCAACCTTGGAGTTGAAGATGTTGGTGGTTATTTAACCTAGAGTCATTTCGTTTGGTCACAATTTTAGCTCTATAATGTTCGTTAACACCTAAAGTGTGAATTGTTTCAAACTCTAATTTTGTCTGAGAACAATGATCAAAAGGGAAATGGAATTTACATTTCAATTCAGTTTCATTTGACTTTTTTCTAAGACAATAACTTGTACTACAACGAGTGTGTCGTTGTACCATGTTTAACAGATCTACATAATCTGATTGTTTTTCATGTTCAGGAATATGCTGATGATTTCTTTGACATGGATGAGTTTCAGGTCTTATCCACATGTTCTCATCTGGTGGATTTGGGTTAACAGTCGATAACAACCAATCAACATACTGGCAAACAGTATCAGCTGCTTTCTGACCAGCTTCAATATCCTGGTCTAATTCTGTTGTATCAGGACAATCATTTTCATCTTTAAATTTCTGACCTAAGAACCCTTTCAAAGCAGTCTCAGTTAGTTGACACAAACCTGGGTCATTGTTTAGTTTAGCAGTACCATGACAATGAATACTACCTCTACCTTGATATTCATATCTAAACCAGTGCCATTTTGCACCAAGTGTATCATAAAGCCAGTGTTTCACAAAGCTTTCTAACCTTTGGGTAAAAAACCAATCTACAACATGGGGATTGTTAATAAGATTTTGCCGTCTTACCTGACTGGTACAATTACCAATGTCACTATCAGTGTCAGCTTTGAATAAAGCATGCAATTCAGGCCAATGCATATCTGCAGAGGAAAAAGTGAAAAATAATGTTGGTGCTCCAACACTAGTTATAATGGGGCCCTGTTAGGGGGGGGTGGTATTGTCAGCTGTCGCAGTTTTAAAATCGTCAATGTCTCTTTTTGAAACGTGTAAAATGTCGCCGTCGGAATTTCGCAAGAATAGTCGCAACCACGTGGACAACACGTTTCTTGTATATTGGTCTGATCGTACAACCATAGGAAACAATTATAGTAAACTGGCCTACATTTTTATGTATAAACAATCAATTAGTGGCATTAGTACATGGATCATCTCTTATATTAACAAATTAAGACAAAATGCATTTGAAAATTATTTTCTCGACGCCTATATCGACTGTTTATGCTCAAACAAAACGGCCATGGGCTGTAGCCGTGGTTGTACGAAGGCCGGATAACACTTTATAAAACATGTTTACTACGCGAGCTGTGATTGGTCAATACCCGTGCACGGAAAATTTTAGGCGCTTCGCGGGGTCTTTAAAATGGCCGTTGTTTCTTTGTCGTTATTTTATAAAATAATTACCAAATGGTTTTCCGTGCAGGATTGTGTGATCCTAACACTTGGGATGTTGCTTGACTTTCTGAAAGCTAAAAATACTCGCCTATCGGCTCGTATTTTTTTTTCGCCTTCAGAAAATCTCAAATCGCGCAAACGTTTCCGAGTCTGATTCAACGAATCATCACCGTTCTGTTGCTGGCGTTTATACTATGTTCTCCTTCAGGACTCAAATCTTGAGAGTCTTTAAGGAAATTTGTTATTGATGTATAAACATCGTCGGTCAATTGTAATTTTTCACTGCTACATTCAACCTGATCAACCATCATTGCAATGCCATCTTTGTGCACATTCAAAGTTGAATGTACCAAAAACGTCAAGCAATCTTCAAAGCTTGGCGTGTAGATTTCGACCGATACAATGGCAACGTGGTCGTCATCCTCAACTTGTTCTTTCACTTTTCCAAGAAAAATTGGGGCGCTACTGATTTCGCAAACGAACGATGGTCGTACCACCACTGTTGCGTCTGCAGGAAATAGTATCCTCGAATCAGAGCGTCTACAATCGTTGCTTGTACGACCGCTACCACTGGTAGCACTGATTGATGCGGAACGTGAAATATCAAAGGCGAGAGGAGATGGAGTGCTGCGCGATTTCTGGTAGGCATAGATTGGAAGTGTCCCAACGTTGTCTTTTGTGGACTGGTTCCTGACGGTGACCTGGCGTACTGGTTTGGCCGAAAGCATCTCGCCAGTTCCGAAGAGACTTTTGGTCTTCTCTAGACATACTGACCGACGACGCTTTTGGTATGGATGGCAAGTCGGTAAAAGTGAGCGGCATATCATCCAGAACTGTGTAGTAGGACGCGTCAGCAGTGTAATAGTGAAATCCACAGGCAGTTCGTTGCTTCAGAGCTTCTACGATAGTTGGACAGAGCAGCTGCGCAAATTCCAGAACAGTTGGCGTTTCATTTCTGGACCTCATTTTACTGAAGAAATGTTCGACCACGAGTGTGAGAAAATACGAAAGCTTAACTTGAGTGCTGTACGAGGGATTAACTTTGTTGATGATCCTCTGAACTCTCTTCAGTGACAAAATCATTAGCTCCAAACTCAGAACACTTTTCCTTGATACAGTTCCTTCTGGTCCTTCGGTGACACACTCCTTTCCCATGCATTGCTGAATGTCTTTGATCCACGAGATGCAGAAATCGTAAAGACGTTTGAGTGGAGGTATTGCTTCTTGCAACGAATACCATTATGCTTTTTCAAGTGCACACCAAACACTTGATATAATGCATTCAATTCCTTCAAGAATTTGCACATTTCTTCACATGGGGTTATCATTCGAATCGCTCCAACCGAGGTATCTGCTACATATAAAGTGTTTCCTTCAACACAAAGGGCGGTGGGTTGAGAGAACGAGGCGCAAGAACTTGATCCATCGTTTGATCCATTACTTTCGCATCCGGCAATTTCAGTAACCTCGTCATGGAGAATTTCTGCCAACTTTCTGCTTTCTCTGTCAGTGAAATATATCTTGCCATCATTGTTCACAGCAATTCCGTAAACAGTGTTACAATCGACAGTGCCATTGCCTACTACGACAGTAACTTCACGACTCTCGAGGTTTACTCTCAGAACTCCACCGTTGGGACTTGAGTCGCCAATATACAGGTGATTCTTACTATATGCCAACCCGTATGGCTCAGCACCTTGTGCTAATTTCATGATCTCGGTAACAGCGCCTCGAAGACAAGCTCCATTGTTAATCAAAGCAATTTGATAAAGAGTGTTTGTTTCAAGGTCACTTACAGCCAAAAGATCGCCATCTATAATAGCCAAACCAAGAGGAGAGTGGATGGGATTGTCCAGATGCAGTTGACTTAAATCACTTTCTGTAAACGCTGCAGATTTGCACTGATCACTGATCCATTTCTGAAGAGATTCAACCAAAGCGTTCTTTAGAATTCCCTGGCAAAGAATTTCTCTCTTCTGCAACTCTTCCTTCAATTGTTGGACCTTTAGTCGTTTGGGTTTCAGAAACGTGTCCTTGTTAAGAGCAATATATGCAATTCTTTGGTTACCAGTATCAGCAACATACGCTACGCCAGAAGCATATACTACATCATGAGGTGATTGAAGAGATTTCGAAACCTCTGTTACATCACAAGGGTAGTGCAAACGGACGGAAAACAGACGGGATTGTGACTTGTCTGTGACCAAGATCATCCCATGCGACGCAATGCATACACCAACTGGATGTTTTAGTACGCCACTGGAGTTACCCTTATATAATCGAAACGGCTCTGGTACAATCGTTTGCACAATTCTTGAAACCTTCTTTATTGATTCTTGCAGCTCAGGTTGGAGAAGCAGAAGAAGATCTTCGACTGACATTCTGTCTCTATTACGAACTGTACTGGTTCGCCGCTCTAACATTCTTCTTAACTTCTGGATTTGGGTCGTTGAACAAAACTCGAATGTTCGACAAGTTAAATCGCTCGCCTGATTTATAGAGAAACCAGTTTGCAAAGCTTGACTTGAAACACTTTCCAACATGAACTGATTCAGGACAGGGAGAAAGATTCTGGCACAAATTATCAAGTTCCCCATTTTCCGCACGCTCCGCAAGCATCTGCATCGCCTTCTTGTTGTTTTCTTCAGTCTGATGCCCATATAAGAACAATTAACTTGACACAACGTTTTCCATCTCGAAGGCAATTACTACAAGCACGTAATGACGTTTCAATAAATTCATGACTGAGCTCAGAACAGGTAACACAAACACTATCGTGGCTGTCCTGTGACAAACATTCTAAAACAATAACACAAATAAAATAAGTTCGATAAATAAGTGTGCTTAACTAAATTATATGAATATTAAATGGAAAATAATGAGAATAGGTCATGTCGTATTATTGGCCATTATTAGCCCAATTGCTACCAATAGCCTCCTAAACAATCTTATTTCTGTCACCACTAAATGTACTTACCGTTACAGTTACTTGCACAAATAGTTCCATCAGAAGTTATTATGTTCCTCTCAGTTTCAGTTAGGATCTGCAAACATCGTAAACAGATTTGTAACTGTCGAACCTGGCTTTGAATGCGACCAGCTACTTCTTCACCATTGCTGCTCTTCCCTACGTAATCAACACCAACAGGAAGTGACAGCTTGCCATCTAAGGTTGTAATGACATCGGCATTAGCCTCAGTGATGAATGCCTTCTTCATTGACTCGGGTTCAGGTTCTGGGTTTTCCTCTGTGTAAGCAAGTGTTATTGGAAACGTTAGACCAACAAGTTCTTTTAATCAAGGTTCAAACTCTAAACCTGGCTTTAGACTCATTCCATCGGTTGCAAGGCATACTGGTATGACTTTCACGAGTGAGTGTTCAATAAGTGGTGTTACACCACTTTCTACTAAGTCTGCCATTAGAAGAAAAGATGTTAGCAAGCGTTTCACAACTCCACTTTTGGTCGTGTAGCCAGATTTTATCTTCTGTCTTGTAGATTTTCCAGGAACGAATGGTAGATTCCAATCTTTCCACTGAAAGTTAAATTTGCCACCCTTTCCTTGGCCACGAAAACCTGGACCTCTTAACAGATTCATGACCTTGTCCTTGCCATGGAATTCTAGAGTTTCAGCGTAACACAGCACAGTCTCATCGTGATTGAACTGTTGGCCGAAAATTCTAATGCATTTGCCAAAACCTTGTAAAATATGTGGTCGTGTCTCAGTTTACCAGATTGTATTTCTCGCTGAAGAGCACAAACCACAGGATCCAATTCTTCCAATATCCTTTAGGCAAAACCAAAGACAAAAAACTCATAAGCGGTCGCATAATCATGGAACAACGTAGTACGTTGTTATGATTGTATGTCCTCATAGGCTTCATACAAGAAAGTATGCGTTCTCAGGGCCGTAGGAAGTGGGGGGGGGAGGGACGGGGGAAACGGCCTCCCAATATTATATGAGGGGGGCTGGAATATCTTTCGCCCCCCCCAAAAAAACCAACTGAATTCGTATATGAATTATTCAAATATTTGCGATCGAGCCTACCGAATGAGGTAAATAAGACTCTGAAAAGACCATTTCCAACGATCTAGAGGCTCAAAATTTTATCGATCAGCACAAACCATGGTGGCGCCTCGTGAGTATGGCCCACCAATGTCGCCAAGCTTCCTACGCCCCTGTGCGTTCTTGATAAACCCGGTCTGCGGAAAGTGTTGAGACTTTCTCCTTTCTCAGAACACAATTATTTTATAGGCCTTTTATACAGAATAACTGGTTGATAAGTATAACATGTTTAGATTTCGTAATACTAGTTTTGACAAACAGTGTTCCGAAAATA
This sequence comes from Trachythela sp. YZ-2020, assembly GCA_016169945.1. Lineage (NCBI taxonomy): Eukaryota > Metazoa > Cnidaria > Anthozoa > Malacalcyonacea > Clavulariidae > Trachythela > Trachythela sp. YZ-2020. Next base: position 140,604 of record JADLSH010000005.1, on the reverse strand, counting down.
CGTACAACTTTTTTTCACAGATCGGGTAAACGACAAATTATTAAACTCACGTAAAACCCGCATCTTCGTCTTCTTCAAGTTGACTATAGCTTTTGCTATCCTTACTTGGGTCACTTGTGTCTGAGGCTATCCTACGACCATTAAATTAAACATGGAAAACCAATTACAAAAAAGCAGGAAATATAGTCACATTTATCATAAATTTTCAATCATAAGGTTAACCATACATCTGTGTTCAGTAGTATTACATTAAAAGTACAAATTGACTATAAGCCTTTATTTTAAAATTATAATTAAAATGAAATATTAAAGTAATAAGTGCCATAAGTGGTAATTTAGTAATACCAGTATTGTGGCCTATTGTTCATGCCTCCCCTCAGCAGAATAATTATTTTTAATGATTATTATTATATTATTTGGCACTTTATGAACTATTAGTCTTAAAGTATTCCATAGTGCGGCCTTTTCTTTCTTAGATATAAGCCTCCATATATAGCACCCTAAGAACCTGACATCTACATAAAAAAGTCAAAAACTTATAATTATGACTAGAAAGGTATTTTCCAATTAATATAGAATTATAGCAGATAATCACTCATTAATATCACAGCAAACAGGTGTTTCGGATTTTTTCTTATTTTGGAAATGTACTTTCTGAAATAGTTCCACCATTTTTTCTGATCTTTTAAACCCTTGGATATGAGGATCATCAGATTCCAAACTATTGCTCTCACTGTGGTCCGATTTTTGCAGGTGTTCTCGCAATTTCTCATCATCACTTGCCCTTTTGTTGCGCTTGTAGGGTCCACGCACTACTTCTTTATGCCCTTTATTACTGCTGATACCCTTCATTTTTTGGATTTTGGTCTCAATGGACCGCACTAAGTAACCAAGAAGATTAAGTTAGATAACTGTGGGACTATGTACTTTTGTATTAGTATACACATGCATGAGACTGGCTGTCTTCAGGACCTAAACAAAATGAATTCATGATAATGATCACTAAGTAATTTTCTTTCAAAAGAGACGAATATGATGGTACATATACTCACCAAACAAAATATAGTCTCCTATATTGTTTCGAAGTCTGGTAATTTGGTTGCTCCATTCTGTCTGGCTGTTTGACACATAGAATTCCTTGTCTGTGCGATGTTGGATACCTAAATCAATACTAAAAGTCCCAATGTTCATTCTATGTGCATCATCAGAGACACCATAGTCCTTACGAATGTTCTGCTTCATGGCAGATATATTATTGTGCTCATTCTTTACAATAGTACGCCTTTCATGACATGGCCTTGAAGTCCCAAAGCGAAACAGTTGGAACAAAGCATCAACTTGAAATCCTTCAGCATTATCCACTGGCTCCACTGATGTATTCTCCTTGGGCTCTTTAGATATTCCAGTGCCACCAAACTTTGTTGTAAAACAGGAGGTAAATGTGGTTTGAATTTGCGGCTTTACTCTGCCTACTCCAGTGCACAATTCTGTTATAATATTGCCACTTTTGCCTTTATTCTTATTGCCATTATCACTATCATCCCATGGGGGACTTTTATCAGAATGCCAGGAGCCATCAGAGGCATCAGATTGCTCAGATGTTGTCAGTGCATCAAACGGCTCTAAAAAACATACAACAGAATCAAGACAACACACACATCTGGCCAAATCTGCCAAGTCTAGCAGTTGCCTGTAGTGGTCAACTGTCACTGCCTAAGTGGCATTTAACTTACAAACCCTTACAGGGCTTACAGGGATGAGCAAAATTCTTTGTTTTGCCTTATTTGCATTGACGCTGTATTTGCAACGCTGTAATAATTTGCATTAAAGGCCGGTATGTAAATTCGTGTAGCCTAAATTATTTGGCCTTATTGCCCATTTTGTTCATTAAAGACGGTACATAATAACATACATTAATGGCATTAACACAATTTAAAGCTTTTAAGCTTACCATGACTGTACTTTGTTGCCTTTGTTGGTTTTGTTGCCTTTGTTCGATGGCGCTGTTTTGCCTCCTTCCTGGCTTTATGCCTCTTGTGAATATGGTCGTCATCGTCGTTTTCATGTCGGTCCTTTCTCCGTGATTTGCCTGACGTTTCACTTTTTTTACGCTTTTTAGCTTTCTCGTAGTCATAGCTCTCGTGTTTGCATTTCCCCATTAACTTAAAGGTCCTTAAATACCTTAAAGGCCCTTAAAGATCATCGCATTCGCGGCCATTCATCATGGCATTTCTTCGAACGAAATAATTATGTCGCTTTTTCGCTCTTCTTTACCGTCATTTGTCGGGATTTCAAAACTGTGCTCTCGCATAAAAAAGGGTCCTGTCGGCTGTCGCAACTTACCCCTAACAGGGCCCCTATAATGGCCTTGAGTTCCTCTCTTACTTTATTCCAGTAAGCATTAGTACCAGGAATATTGCCGACATATCTAGATACTTTAGACATAAATACATTTGCACTGTTACTGGAAGCCATTTCTCGCAGTTCATCAATGGTGAGATGTGCTTCACCTGGATTTTGTTTTAAAAATATTCCACTTTGCTGTAAGATTAGCTTTCTTTGAATCATGTTAAAAGCCCAATATGAAAATCTCGGGTGGTTGGCAAAACAATATACCCATTTGCCATCAATAATTTCAGCAAATTTTAAAAGATGCTTTATTTGCTCTGGAAGAGGGACATCCCTCAAGAGTGCCTGATTGGTAGGGTCACCTTTTCCATCAGGAAATAATGTTGGAAAAGCCATTGTGGCCAGATGTGATATGTGATACTCATTTAATGGTTCACTTTCAACTGAAGGCCACTGCATTGGCTCATTTTCGGTAAGCTGATTTCTTACAGCTTCAATCTCCTGTTGTTGTTGTTGTTCACCAACAGGTAAAAAACTACTCATTTCAGTACAATCATTATACACAATATCCTCCAAGGGATTATCAGTAGGAGGACCTGCATCAGGTGAACAATTGTCATCTGAGACAATCAGTGCAAGTTCAGTGACATTTTGTGGCAAGTTAATACAATGCCCTGAATAACCTCGTTGACCTCCAGGTTTAATGTAAACTCTCATGATTGGCAAAGCACGAGCAATTAGCATTTCCTCAATTTGAGTTAAATCTTTTAATTCACCTGGTACAGATGATGGTATTAACGAATTTTCCACAGAAAACGTTTTCGGAGATCCCTTATCCCTAGAACACCGTGAACACACATATGGTGCTTTACGTTTAGATTTTAAAGGCCAAGCTTCAAAACAAACTGTACATTGACAAACAACATACTTCATAGATTTGTTGAACTTATTCATGTTCACTTTTGCCCAGCTTTTCTCTTCAATTGCACCATTCTCAGAGTTATCAAAAGCACTCAAATAATAATTTTGACTTTTCTCACTTTGCGCTTGTAAAACTCGTTTTGCATGCTTATAGTTACTTCTTTGATAAAGTCTGTCTTTTTTAAGCCGTTTCTGTCTCTCCAAATCAGTCTCTACTGATCGCTTTCTTTTTTGCGACAGTTTTGCACCATCAAGTCTAGTTTGTCTAGCCAAGTCAGTTTCTTCACACCGTTTTTTGTTTATATACTCTCTCATATTTTGGAGTTTATTTTGTCTCTTACAATCATTTCCCTCTTTCTGAAATTCTCTATTCACAGTTTTGGTTGAGCTGCTGTTTACAAATTCTGTAAACTGAACAGGCACAATTTCAAACAAATTAGAATGCAATGCCTCAGAAAGAGCATACAAATATTGCTCTAAATCTGAAATGTTTGCAAACTGCATAATGACTGCTGTTCCATTAGGATCAGGCATTCCCAAACAATTACGTGTATGAGGGTCAAACAGATAGAAACAATCCATATGCTTTATCAATGCCATCATATACCTTTCCAATATCATAAGAACATATTTATATTTAACAAATGTATTTGCAATTGCTATGTGAATTTTATAATAATGAGATGGAATTTCCTCATGAATGATAACAAGCCCTTGCAGTTCTCGTTTGTAATCAATTGCGCAAATTACTTCCTCATTATTTGTTGTAACCATTGAGTCACCAGCCGCAATGGGCAGTTCAATCTCATTCACCCAAATGGGTGATTCATTATCACTCACCACAACGGGCGGTTCATTATCACTCACCACAATGGACGGTACATTGTCACTCACCACAATGGGCGGTTCATTGTCACTCACTACAATGGGCGGTTCATTGTCATTCACCACAATGGGCAGTTCAGTACTACAAATCACAATAGGCGGTTCAATTATGCTCGGCTGTGTCCCAATAGGCAAGTCAATACTTTGCTCAGATTGACAACAAATGTCGAAATGGAACTCATTCTCAAAACATGATATATTAACAAGCTTTGGCAGGTCTTTCACAGACAAATACACAACACCAGATGGCAAATGGATCAAGTGATTGTTCATCGCTTTTAAATACATTTTGTCGCCTTGTAATAAAATATTATTTAATGTCGTTGGCGACCATTGAGTCAAAGGCTTTTTATGGACTGTTAAAAGTCCTAATAAACTATTGAAGGCACATCAATATACTATAGACGTAACATCAAAACAGTCATCGCCTTGATTAATATTCCCTCGGATAAAAATTGCCATAATTTGTGAATTGCTTAAGCGTCTAGCGTCAACTTGTGTACAAACTTGCCAGTGTAAAAATTTAGTAAAAGAAATGCATGTGCATCTTACTGCTGCACATAGAACCCCGCCCGGCAAGCATAATTAATTCTCGTAACCCCCCTGAATTCGGATACAAACAGAGAAAAAATCGAGATTCAAGACTACTAAACTCGGCACGGTACGGAAACTTCATGTAACGTCAAGCAACAATATGAATGAGAAACAACCAAATAACACAACTTTTAACAATTATGCTGTGCAGTAAATAGTCATGCGAGAAAAATTTGTGCAAATTGCTACAATTGTTTTTCTTTCATATCAAACAAAACCGTCTCATCTTCGTCAAAGTAGGTAAAGTTATTAAGTTCCATAGGTATGGGTCTTGCATGGATCACACAGTGTTTAATTTTTCGGACTACCAACAATATACATAAACCAAGTATGAGGAAAATAGGGATAAGAATTAACCAAAACCATTTCATACTATTTGTGTGTTTTCCCAATCTTGCAGAGCCAGAGGGTAACAGTGTTTCACATGTCTGGGCTTTTGTCTTGTATGTCATTTGCTTGCGGTAGATATTACCTTTTGGAGTACCTTTTTCAAAACAACAGTCACTTGCAATGGTCACACTCAATGTATAATTCATCAGCTTGGTACAATTTAGTGGGTTGTCTGTGAGGTCGACTTCCCTAAATGTTTTTATCATGAGAATATCTTTTGTTGTTAAATCTGAAATAAGGTTATGTGTCAGGTTCAGATGATATTTAGACATGACTGTAATGCTTCAAGGAATATGTCTGTATCCACCATTGATGCAGTTTATCATTTTTAATTTAACTGAACATGTACAACTTGTTGGGCATGCTTCAAACATTAGAATATTCGACAAAATAGCTAACGCGTAGAACCACATTGTGAACAGTTATGAAATCAGAGCTTTTAAAAAGCGCCTAAGAAAACATATTGCACAATTGTAATGAAGCTTGTCGTGTCAAAATAGGAAATGACTTTTGACAGTCTCAGACACCTCAGAACTGCGTGAATTGCTTTCATTTCTTTACCTTTGGATTTTACTACTTTAGTAGAGGATTTTAATATAATTGAGGTCTATTCTTAGCAGATTTTACACATATCGCATATTCACCCTCACTTAATTTGTCACAAGTTAGATGTCGTTTCCCAGTCTTCCTATTTGAAGTGTCGAGAATGTTAATTAGAAACATAAGGTCTAGTTTACCCATATTTATAGACTCAACCTAACCCAAGACACATACGAATCCTGCGAACAGGCATAACATGACTGGACTTGTCCAAGCAAAGTATACCCAATCAAACATCGGACAATCGGACCTGTTTGAGACAGCTCTGGTCTGTTTGTTCGGGCCATTATGAATAATGGCCAATATATGTCCCAGCAAGACTTTTATCATCCCGGGAGTCCCTGTTATTACTTATACATTCAATAAATTTTCCCTGCGGGACTTTTAGTGTCCAGGGAGTCCCGATACGCTAGATTTCTGGGGTCCTCCCTACCCATGCAAAGACAACAGATACGTGGTTTTGAAAATTTCTATTTTTACACACACTTAAATATCTAAAGGAACAACTATTTATTTAACAATGAGCTAATGTGTCCTTTCTCGTATGGAAATCCAAATCGTAAAAGCGATGCATGGGAAATGTGTGCTGTTGCGTTATTTTAGAAGTATAAATGTACCATGTAAATTAGACCAAAATGCTCTTGCCTAACAGCACGTAGCAACCACTGTTTGTATACGATGTCTATAAATCATTAAATAGAAAAAGTTTTGTGCCCCTGTGAGAGATTCGAACTCTCGTTAATTTAAAGCTCATAGATAGCAGTCTAACACTTGTTAGCGAAATAATCTTACATACTACCGTCTTTAATGCGTTCCAACTGTCCGCCACCAGTGGCAATAACATGAAAACCCCTTGTATTTATACACGTCCACTATATGATCGCTTAGTGTTATGGTGCAAACCTATACACAATGTTTGCATGAAAACTCTAAAACCAGCTACTTATTTAAAATAAAATAATGTACAGCTACAATATGAAAATTCTAGACTTATATGACAACTACGACTTTTCACTTAATTGTTCAACAAGTTTTTTCTCCAAATATTCTTGATAAGCTCTCTTATGATTCATCTCATGACTCTTAAATTGTTCACCAGTCGCTTTCACAGTATATATGAAAATAGGTGGTAAATTACATCATACATTTTATCTTAGGATATCATCTTATAATCTCATAGAGTATCTTAGACTATGTGCACACGGTAATGTTTTCGAGCGTTTTTGGTTGTAACGCGTTTCTGAAAGTATCGTTTTCACGTTCTGTTTACACGAAAACGTATGAAAACGACGTCAGGAAGCAAAAACGTTTCAAATAGTGGAAACGATGCCAACGATTCGTTTTCTTTGTCTGAAACGTTTTGAAATTGGTCGTTTTGGCGCTTTGTTGTCGTGTAAACGGGAAAAACGCCGGAAATCCTGAAAACGGAAAATATTCAAAATGGCGGACTTTAAAGGTATTATGTTAATTTTGCTGAATTTGAGCAACTTTGTTGTTCAGTTGGCAACTTTAACTGTCAACTTAATAGTCCTCTCAACAAGAAAAACAAAAAAATATGTTATTCAAGCCCTGAATGCATCAAGAAAACGACTAAAAAAGCACCTGAAAAGGCTAAATAAACGCCGGAGGCGTAAGGAAAGAATTTGGTGCCGTCCTGGTCGGACAAACATTTGGTGGGAAAACATTTTGGCCAACCGAACGTGCACAGAAGAGTGGAAGGAGAATTTTAGAATGAGCAGACGGCATTTCTTCGAGTTGTGTGAGAGGTTGAGGCCGCGTTTGACTGGCCAAAATACCAAAATGAGAGACGCATTGCCTGTCGAGACGAAAGTAGCAGCTACTCTCTATTATTTAGCAGATGAATCTAAATATAGAAAGGTACGTTAATTAACGTAACAGCACTTATTATTAATTAATAATAGTATCTGTATTCTTTTGAAGGATATGATGGACAATGTGTTTTGGGACCTTTGTCCTTTAAAAATTGCTGCTGTAGTAGAATGCCGCACAATTTGTTTGGCAACTACGAAGTTAAATAATGCACACACAGTTTCTTTTAATTTGAACTTGTAATTCACAAAATATTGAATTCGCTTCGCTATGGAACTCCCTTAAAAGTATAGACCCTTACAGTCTCTCAAAACAATAACCAATTAATGTATATCATATGTCACTTCCTGCAAATGTCCAAAATATACACATAGTACTAATTAACCTACTATGGCTATTTTTAACTCCACAAACATCTGAACATTGCCAATGTCATGTCACAATTAGCTGTTATGGTTGTTTAATACAGGTGGCTTGCACTATGCATTAAATTTCACTCTAGCTCCAAAATATGCATGATATAGTCAGTTAATAAAGTAAATGGTTTGAACCCAGGAGTATCAGTTAATGTTTGTGAAGGTTGATCGTCCAGGTTAGTGAAGTCTTGAGAAAGACTGTTGATGGTAACCAGATATAAACGCGAACCTGACAGTCACTCCTCACTTGACTCTGAAGATGACCGCCGCTGAGGCCGTCGAAACGTCAGTCACTACCATCAACAGTCTTTCTCAAGACTTCACTAACCTGGACGATCAACCTTCACAAACATAGTCAGTTAAGGTGCCCCCCCCCCTCCCTGGACCCATGACAATTTGTACTAAACAGTCTTCAAATATCTTTTTGATCTTTTCAGGTTGCAAATGCATTTGGGATTGGCAAAACTACTTTGTCAAAAATCCTACGGTCTGTTTGTTTGGCTATAGTAGAGCTACTTGGGAAAGAATTCATTAAAATCCCTACTGATGAGAATGACATAACCAGCCTGGCCAGTCAGTTTTATGCACGACATGGATTCCTCAATGTATTGGGGCTGTAGATGGGACTCACATCCGCATCAAACAACCGAAAGGAAAATCGTCTGAGTACATTAATCGAAAGGGCTGTTACAGTTTAAATGTTCAAGGAACTTGTGATCATAAGTATTGTTTTATTGATGTGATCATTAAATGGCCAGGCAGTGTCCATGATGCCACCATGTTTGTTAATTCACCCATGTGCAAAATGCTGAAGAATGGAACCATACCACCTTGTCCGAAAGTCATTGTTGAAGGTGAGCCAGGCGTTCCCATTTGTTTGCTAGGTGATCCCGCCTATCCACTTAACACATTCCTTATGAAGGAGTATGAACTTGGAGGAACAACTGAAGCTGAACAATTTTTCGGGTTTAGACTTTCGTCTGCACGCATGGTCATTGAATGTGCTTATGGACGATTAAAGGCTAGATGGGGTTGCCTCAAGGGAGTGCTTGATGTTGATTTAGAGTTTGTTCCAACTCTGATTTATGCATGCTTTATATTACACAATTATTGTGAATTAAATCATCAAAGTTTAGATAATTCTGCAGTTGAGGCAGCATTACGTTATGACGAAGAATTCACTCAACCTGGTGTTGAGTCCATTGAAGAATTCAATGCACAACCTGCAAATAGATTGCAGCAGGTTGAGCCTTGTCCAAAGGAGGCAAAAGTCATCAGAGACATTTTTAAGATGTTTTTTGAATAATTGTATTATAAAACAAGATAATGTAATTGAATTTACATGTAAATAAATAAACATTAAATTGTATTTCAAGTCAATTAAATCATAAAATTGTTACAATATAATTCATAAATTATATATGTAAATAAATTAATTAATAAATAAACTTTGTCCAATAATTTTAATATGTCATCCAACAAGTTTTTGAAGTTTTGACCAAAACAACAGTAGAAAGTATTTTACCACATGTAAACAAAACAAGCACTATCAAATCAGATATAGACTTACTAGGTGTGGTAAACATGTTAACAATTGACCTTTTTAAAGAAAATCCTCATTGTCAGTAGACATAGATGGGTCAAACAATGTGGGGTTATTTTGACGAGTGACACGGAATCCTGGTGACATAACACGATGGTTGTAACTGAGGGCTCCTTGCGACTGAGCCATCACAGCAGCAATACTACGGAATCCCTCAGATAAACTCTGACCAATTGAATTAACAGATTCAGAAAGTGATTTTATCGCCTTGGCCTGCTGAATTTCACTTTCACTTATCTTGCTTATCATTTGCTCTTGTAGGACAAGCTCTTTCTGGGCGATATTAATTATTTGCTGGTCGGTGGTGATTTTCTTTTTCAATTTTTGATTTCTTAAATCAGTGATAAGGTGACGACGTTTGGTAGGCTGTGCTTTTGCTGGAACAAATAATTCATCTCCAGAGCAATTCTCGTCGCATTCAAGTAGCGTTTTCCTGTTCACTCGGTTCAACATTTTCTTGGTTTACCATTGTGCCACTGATAGGTTCAGGACCATGATGATTAGTTTCAATACCTCCGGGTATTTGCTCGGCTGCAGCATTCCCACCAAAAACATCCTGACAGAGGTCGTAGAACTTGAAAACTTGTCTACCCCCGCCACTTCTTTTTCCTGCTCTTACAGCCGTTGCATATTTATTTCTCAATTGTTTGATTTTACGAGAAAGTCTAGCAGGATTTTTTAGAAACTCGGCTACTTCATGTGGATACTCGCCTTTGGTTTGATCAACAAGCATCAACTTCTCCACAAACATTTCGTTTAATTCACTGTACTTGTTCTTACAACTGTTCCAATAAACCCCTTCGTTAGTTTTTTGTGTTTTGTACTCCTGCGTGATTGAAAGTAGTAGCTCAACTTCGGTGTCTGTCCACACGAAATTCTCTTTGCCTTTGGTGACTTTGTCTTTGCTCTTTTTTGCATCGGTATTCACGGTATCTTCAGCTTCGGAGGTTGAGGCCTGCATGTTTCAATATTGTTGTTGTTAATATAGTGATACAAACAAGTGAAACAACACACTTTAACCACTATGCTTTTATAACGAGAAGTCAACAAAATGGCCGAAAATCTAGGCCGTGTTTGAATTTGGCTATCGAGAACTGGTAACTAGTGCCCTGATCAGAAACGTTGCGAGAAAAACGATCAATGTGAACAAAGCGCCAAAACGCTTAAGTTGAAAACGCTACAACCAAAAACGCTCGAAAACGTTACCGTGTGCACATAGCCTTAGGATATCCTACAGTATCTTACAAAAGTAAAAATTTGTTTGCTTATATTTATTTGATTTGTGTTCGCTCATGAATGTTTGGGGATTTTATCGTTTGGCTGTGTTAATGACCAGTTTAATGAATCAAAATACAAAATGTACTATGCAAACTAGATTTAATAACTTTCACCTAACCAGACATGGCAACGCATAGAATTGTGTTGGCTTTTTGTTTTAAATGTGTCGCATATATGTCCCACTGCTTTTACATAGTCTAATGTTAATATATCAGTTATTGTTTGCAATGCGTCGTATTCACAATATTGGCAGGTTTTGACTTTTATACCTTTAGGAGTTATGTTTATATATTCGCTTGGCAAACATATATTTGTATTGTTCTGTAAGACTTTAGCAATGCTTATTATACCAACAAACTTTAAGATCTTCTCCTTTTGGATAGCTATTTTACAATTCACTAGATACGAGAATATATTTGTTACTAACAAAGAGTTTATAAATCGAAAATTTTACCATACCCATCGCTTAGGTATTGTGATGAAAAACGTAAAGTAAGCATAAACAAGGTCAGAACGAAATGAACCAAGCAGTAATTATAGACTGATATTAAAGAGTGCTATTAAAAATGGTCGTTTATTTTTTTTGTTTATGCTTTGGAACACTGACAAATCGAAACGCCTCAACAGATCTTCGGATATTTTGTCGAATAGATTCCTCCCTATCGCTGTGTAAATATACGAAAGCTAAATAGGCGAAAATATGACCAATATTTGTAACATTTATTTCTTTGTGGAATTGCTCATCATCACAAACGATCATTGAATGGTATAAATCTTCGTGTTGGTTCAGAGCTGTATTTACATGAAACAATAGGGTTTGTTTATCAATATCATTTTGTCTTAACTCGTCATAAATTATATCTATATTCTCCATTTAACCGTTTCACCACAAAGGTTAAATGGCAAGTGAGATATACATGTTATTGCATCTCAATAATATGTAAATTTGTGGATCGCTTTATAATGACTTAGCAACGCATATAGCAACGAAAAAAAGCATACAACACAGTCTTTTTTAAAACATATTTATTCTCACATATATAAATACAGTTAAAAGATGTCTATTTCATCAAGTTCACTTGTTAAAGCATTAACAGATTTAAGAAATGTATATTCCGCGTATGCCTCTTTGGTGTTAGATTTAGTACTATTAAATGTCTCTCCTGTTTCTTCAATCTTGTACCGGTATTGTAGTGGATTAGTGAAAAGTTTGATGCCAGTATTGATCACACAAGATTCTTGCTTCTTCCATTCGAAGAAACCACAAGGGTCTTCTGTGGGGCAGCAGTAAAATAGACTGTTTTGGTTAGGTCCATCTTTATTGACTTTTCGTTCACAGCATACCATTCCATGTTGGCACACAGGTCTTGGCTCGAATACATCTCCCCATTGCCAAAATTTGCAGGGATTTTCTCATTCAGAACAAAGTACGGTCGTGCATAGTTTTGCTTCATCTTGTTTTTAACTGTACGTAACTTTGCCAGTTTTTGATGTGTAGGGCACACAGGATGTTGAGGACCACTCTTTCTAAAATCTTCTACGGCTTTCGTGAACATATAACAATTTTCATCTCGGAAAAATGTACCACAGTTTGTAGTCCAATAGGACGCAGGTTTTCCATGTAGACACTTCATCGTATTGCTTGTAAATGACGCTCAAACAAAGCTTGGCAAAATATAAAGGGAAGCTATAGCTATTGTGATAAAAAGCGTCAGGATTGACTCTTTTTGTGACGAAAATGCTGACCTCAGCTTAATGACTGTTTTGCCCAAACTCGCCTTGCATATCATTATGACGTCAATACATAGTTAATGAATGTTTAATGATATTGCTCCCCCATGCTCCACCCCAAAAATAAGGGTCGAAAACCACTACTACTGAAATATTACCTGAAAATTTTTCAGTAGTGTTTCATAAAAAAATCGTAATATATGTATATATTATATTTCTGATGAGAAAATATTAAAGGATAGTGTAGCCTGCGAACAGGCCCTTGGTGCTAGAAAAGGAGGGCCTGCACGGATCCCTATAGTTTCTTCGTAGTCGCGTTCTTATAGAAACGCAGTCTTCTGATTGGCTTGAGCAAGCGAAGGGCTACAAATTCTCAAAGACACCTTGAGAATAACACCTAATATTTACAAATATATAGTCAATATAGAGTTGATGTTCGCGGGCATAAATATGTTCTTGGCCCGTTTTAGACTTTATATTAACCCGAGCGACCGAGGCGACAAATATGCCAAAAACATCGCCATCCTGCCAGTGTTTCTTGACATTATATTTAACTGTTTTCAGAACTATTTCTACAATTTGGTTTCGTTTAATAAAAACAAACTTGTATTTTATTATGTATTGAGCTTCTATCTATGCAAGCCAATAGGCAATAAGAGTACGGCAGACTTACATTCCCATGATATTGAATATAGTTCCTGGACTATTCCCGAATATAGTCCTCGAAGAATGAGAACCTTGTTTTTGTTTAGTTTTCAGCATGGTTTTAAGCCACTCGTCGCGTTCAAATTCAGCGGGTTCAAATGTATTTTGTTCGGTAATATATTCATTATAGCTCTCAAAAACGCCACAAGTTATTAAAACGTATTATTATAGTTGTTGTACATGTTGATTTATTTTTTATATATTATCCTGGAGTATTTAAATACATATTATATGTGTACAGCTGGCTGTTTATCTAGTACATTTCTTCGCTGTACGTATAACGTGTCAATTTGACAGTTGACATATTTGTTTATTTATACCCGCTCGACGCTGATTGGTTTGCGTTTGGCTGGCGAGCAAAGGGGAGGAACGAATAAAACACATGGTTCCGTGCAGGCCCTCCTTTTCTAGCACAGAGAGCCTGTTCGCAGGCTAAGGATGGTGAAGAGATTGAAACGTATGTTGATAAAGATTTGCATGATTTGTATATTAGCGCTTATGGAATGTATGTAAAGTGTACCACAAGATGATATATCAAAAAATAATTTTAAAATTATTTGATCAAAAATTGTACTGTATGCTAACGATAATGGTATGATGTTGACGACAGATGGAAAAGATTATTCTCGTTATGAAAAATATTTAACGATTATTATGAGAATTTTTTTAAATGTGATTCAGGTATGTGTGTATGTGTATGTATAAATATAGAGTATGAAAATCAAAAGAATAATCAAAATGGCGGTTAGTGTTGATGTGGATACGCTTCTTTTCGATTATAATTGTGGTAAAATAAATTATAAGAAAACGTAGAGAGTTTGGCATACGGTTTTTTCAAGCTTGTTTTCCTGGCCAAAGTAAATTTTTTTTTTTACGTTTTATTAAAGATTTACCTTTTACTTTTGGAAAAAAATCCTGAAAATAATGAAAAAATAAAATTGTGAGAAAATATGTTATTTTACTTCGAAATTTTACGCATCGTTTTTTATGTGTTTTTTGACGTACAGTAGAACCTGAGTTTTGCGACCACAGGTTTGTAAATGACGTCATCATTTCTCAAAAATTATCAAACAAGTGTTTTAAATGCTAAAACCGTCACGATACTTCAAATTGTTCGTTGCAAAGTTACGAAATTCATTTCAAAAGTTCTTTCCGATGATTTACGATTATTGAACACTTACAATGCTTGTTTATGGTAAATCATCGGAAAGAACTTTGAAACGAATTTCGAGAGTAAGAGATAATGCACGAGTCATTTGTTGGGAATGTGTTTTTTGTGAAGTTCGAGCAAAAGACCCCATGAAAACGCAAGAAAGGCCGTATTAAAAGTAACAAGGATTTTAAGTGTAAACACTGAATAGTTTAAGGACACCCCTTCAAACAAAATAATCTTTTGAAATACGCGGAGCGAAAGCCCACAACGAAAAAGATTCTACCAAAATTAATGGTAAATACATTAACCAGAATGAACATAGGCGTAAGCATAATCATTCACCAATCAGGTACGCAAATAAGAACATAAGATAAAAACAAATTGATATCTTACCATGAATAAATCATATCAGAAACAGTAATATCCTTCCCCTCGCCAGCTATCAAATAAATTTGACTCCAGCCCTTGGGACACTGGATGGCGGCTTGACACTGGATGGCGGCTTCGTATTAAAAGTAGTTGCGAGTCCTGCAAAAGGTTTGGTCGCCGATGTATTCTCATGTTTATTTGCGTTTACAAATCAGACATTCAGGTTTACGAGGTTTTAACCGGAAATTGTGGAGGTTTTAAAGCAAGCCAATTAATAACCCACTATCTGAAACATTGTAGACTTATCCAAACCAATGCATATCCAAACCAATGCAAAAGCTCACTTCCCTTGTGGTCGTTTGAGCAATCTGGCCCCAAGACACTTCACGCATGTCTGGATGCGCATGTGTCTGAGTATTGTACCACATGCGCTTGGTGTGGGCAAGAGTATGGTGTATAAATACGAAGTCACTCGCATCTAGACTGCGTTACAAGCTGCACTGACGAGCCATTGAACGGCGAAACATGCATGTCTGCAGATTTGACTATATATGCTCATTAACTTTGTGTTGTTGAGCACTCTGTGAGGTTAATTGGTGGCTATAAGCTATAATGCAAAAGCTCACTTCCCTTGTGGTCGTTTGAGCACTCTGGCCCCAAGACACTTCACGCATGTCTGGATGAGCATGTGTCTGAGTATTGTACCACATGCGCTTGGTGAGGGCAAGAGTATGGTGTATAAATACGAAGTCACTTGCATCTAGACTGCGTTACAAGCTGCACTGACGAGCCATTGAACGGCGAAACATGCATGTCTGCAGATTTGACTATATATATATTATATATATATAATATTGTTTAATGAATCTTAAAATAAACACATCGCTACACAGTGTTTCACGCTTCACAGCGATCTTCAGACGATTGTATCCTCATTTGAAACACTGTGTATAGCGATGTATTTATTTTAAGATTAATTAATCTCACATTGAGCACTCTTTGTTAAAATACGGACAACGCAAAATTAATAATATATTATCATTTATATACCCCAATCCATGGCTGAATTTTCTTAAATTTCTTTCTCTTTGCAACCCTGGACAACTTCTTTTTTCACCTTCAAAATGATAAAAGGAGTAACTGTAAATAAAATTACTTATAAGCATATAATTAGAAAACGTATTGATCATAATCCCTAAAACGTTTGGCATGTTTCAATGTAAATTATTAGTTTTGCAAGTCACCAAAACTACAATGTTATACCTTTTGCTACATGCCAGACATCATAAGCATGCACCACCTCTGGTTTCTCATTTGCCATGTATGCGGACACTTGAATATGACGATCTGTAACCAACTTGTTCACCTCAGCCCCCTAGTCCTACAAGTATTTCAGTTGCCTCTTCAGTGATTCAAGTTCCATGGGATTGGAATTTTTACTTCGGTAGACTATCAAAATATATAAAAATACAGTAATATCATGTTTGCAGGAATTTATTTTGTTGTCACAGGTCGATTATTAACTAATATACTCAATTTTACTAATCGTACCTCCGTTGACGTCAAGCCAGCGGAGTCAACAAGTCAACAGAGGAATGATTAGTAAAAATTAATTTTGATCAAATATATATGAAACCTCTTAAAATGAACAAAAACATGGAAAACACGAGAACTAGCAAAGTCTTGAATTTAATCAATTATTACTATTGACAAAACATGATATTACAAAGGAATAGCATAAATAGAGGTGTATTAGCTATTAAACGTCAAATCAAATTTAAGCAAATCAAATTTGTCTAAAGTAAATCACACATGCAAAGCAGGTCTTAGACAAAAATCTTGCATTGTTCAATACTAACCTTGATTTTGTCTCGTAACTGTTACTACAGAAACGGCACTGGTTGTCTGTGTCCTCCACTTTTTCCAGACCACAGTTGCAATATTTGCTGTCAGCATTGGTAACACGCTTGGGAACATAACAAAGCTTGGAAGAATAACTCTTAGATTTAATAGAAAAATTATTGTAACCTTTCTCACGGAGCCAAATGAGTGAAATATACTCATGGCGAAATACTTGTTCCCATCGGTATAAGTAGGCAGTGTTCTGACAATATCTGGAAATAGCTATATGCTTAGCCTCCCTCCCTTCCATTGAGTTCAACCCTAAACCAAAACCATACTTATCTTTCATGTCCAGGGTATGAAAGGGAACTACATGCCCGAGTGTCCAAATGGTAGGATTGACAGAGAAGAAGAGAGAGTATCCATTACAAAAACTAGAGCAGTGTTGTTTCAAATTACATACCTCTTCATCAGTTATGTTAATACGGCTAAACAAAGAAACTGAGTTTCGGAGGCAGAGACAAAGATAAGCATGAATATGTAGCTTTACACACCTGTGGCTTCTTTCTCAACAGTATCTATTAAAAACATAAAATTGTACAAGAACATCCGTGAGTCTTTGCCGGTAAACCTATATTCAAATTGCTTACCATTACCATTGGTATCATTAAACCATCTAATCACTTTCTTAGCTAGCCTGGAAAGGGAACATTTAGATCTTAATGTTTGAACATACTTGAAAAATGGGGATGCTAGTGGAACCATGACAACCTACAGTTGACAGAATTAGGCAATTTGGCCAAAGCCAGTGCTATATAGAGAACACTCCGATGGGCATAAGCACAAGCATTGTTCTTCAAGTGAAGTGGATCAATAAAAGTTGTTACCTTTGTTCGTTTTGTTGCTTCAGTACCTTTGGCAGTTTTTAGTGTGTGTTTCAATTTCTCAATCTTTTCTGCAACTTTAATTCTGGTGTGATATTGCCAAGGCTTCCAAGTATTGGATAGTGAAGATCCTAAGGTGCCTTTGGGATTACCAGCAGTTTCCATGGTGACATCAGCAAAAGAAGAAAAGTATTTGGCACTGTTCGATAGCTAACATTTTCATATCATTAGGGAGTTCTGAAATGAAAAACTTGACATCTACAATCTCATCCTTGAATGAGATTGTATATATGGTACTCTCAATCTTCCGAATAGCAACTAACAATTTTTGCAGGAACCGGTACACAGGCACACAATTCTCACTGCAATTTGCTCCAAAAAGAAGAAAATTCTCATTGCTACTCAATACTCCCTGTCCAATGTTCAAAATGCTAACAAGCCATGCACAGGCACTATCATCCTTGCCAAATGGAGCACCATCACCACCTAATGCAACATGAAACAAATTAGGTTCATCAAAAGTTAGTAGTTCATACAAATCATTGTTCAAATAATACTCAACTAACCAAACTAGTAGTTCTTCAAGATCCCGATAACATCCACTTACCTTATCTTTATCATCTAATCCATCACAGAGGGTATCACGGACACTGTACAACTTACCAATATCAATGCTCTTAATATATGCCATCAACCTATGATATGGTACAAAACGGGGGATGGGGCAGTTAGCAATGGTCATACGCACAGCCTTCTTCATATTAAGTGGGTAATTATAGGAGGATGACTTGTATACAGACATATACTTTATCTTACCCATAACCCCTTTACTATAATAAACTGCTATTGAACGTAGCATATTTGCAGTACTTCTTTTATATTGTTTCAACTCCTTCTTGTAGAGTATGGGTAAAATTTTCTTCTTAATCTTTTTTCCATGTTGACTAATACTTTCGGCCAATTCACCTTCACTACATCTTGACTCCAGGGTTGTTACCAAACCAACTGCAAAACTTCCATGGATCTTCTGCTACCTCCACTGTTTCTGCACTCCGCCTCCTTCTTGTTCGCTCACTACTACTTGCTGTCTCCAATTTCCTTCTACCTGTATTTGCTGTGCCTGCCTGACTACCACAACTTCCTTCTCAAACTGCCTTATTAAAATATCCTCTCTATCTTCAATTTGTTCAACTACATAGCTACAAGACGTTTTGAATATAATTTATAAAAAACATTCTGAGAGTATCAATTAACTTGTCAAAAGTTGTACTTTCCAACAGACAAGGCATGTTGATACTCCTAGAAAGCTTGACATATGGCATGTCGATACTCCTAGAAAGCATGACATGGCATGTCGATATTCCTAGAAAGCATGACATGGCATGTTGATACTGCTAGAAAGCATAACGTGACATGTCGATACTGCTAGAAAGCATAACATGACATGTTGATACTAGTAGAAAGCATAACATGACATGTCGATACTGCTAGAAAGCATAACATGACATGTCGATACTGCTAGAAAGCATAATATGACATGTTGACACTCCTAGAAACCATGACATGGCATGTTGGTACTCCTAGAAAGTATGACATGGCATGTTGGTACTCCTAGAAAGTATGACATGGCATGTCCATACTCCTAGAAAGCATGACATGGCATGTTGATACTCCTAGAAAGCATGACATGGCATGTTGATACTCCTAGAAAGCATGACATGACATGTCGATACTGCTAGAAAGCATAATATGACATGTTGATACTCCTAGAAAGCATAACATGACATGTTGATACTGGTAGAAAGCATAACATGACATGTTGATACTGCTAGAAAGCATAACATGACATGTCGATACTGCTAGAAAGCATAATATGACATGTTGACACTCCTAGAAAGCATGACATGGCATGTTGGTACTCCTAGAAAGTATGACATGGCATGTCCATACTCCTAGAAAGCATGACATGGCATGTTGATACTCCTAGAAAGCATGACATGACGTGTTGATACTGCTAGAAAGCATAACATGACATGTTGATACTGCTAGAAAGCATAACATGACATGTCGATACTCCTAGAAAGCATAACATGACATGTTGATACTGCTAGAAAGCATAACATGACATGTTGATACTCCTTGAAAGCATAATAACATGGCATATATCAATATTGCTAAAAGTAGAAAGCAAAGAATATATGTTCATGACATACTCCTGGTAGTAAGGACATTTATACATGACATATAACGTCCTTCCCAGCAGTACATACCTTTTGCACAATGAGTATTTTGTAGTAGGGTAAGTATATATTATTACCGGGATTACTGTATAGGCTATAGCCTAGTGACGACTAGTCACTGATGTTTCTTCTCTCTGACGATCTGATCCTATTTCTAGTTTTACAAAAGACAATTTCACAATTCGATAAATATGTAACTATCAAATTTACCTTCTGTTCCAGTCTATCAAGGCTCTTTTTCTTTCACTTTTCGTCTTTAGTCCGGTTTATCGCTGAAGTCGACGCCGAACGTTTCTCACGGATGTATTCCGTGATGTTGAATTTGCTTGCCTTATTGGAAGGCATTTTACTCACAATTGCGGATCAAAATAAAACATCTGCTTCCATACCATTGAAGGTACTCATTATCGGTTTTTAACAAACTAAGAATAAAGCTTTGATCGTATAAACAAAAAAATAATTTACCGAGGGTCAAAATCATGAATTTTATCGAAAAAACAAAAAACGTGACATCGCTCGCGCACTTCACTTCCAAAATCGGCTGTGAGACGAAGAGATTAAGAGTAACCATGGCAACATTGTTATTGTTTTGAACCCCTTAATGTCCACTATTCACCCCACTGGTAATCAGTTATTCATAAACATCCTAAATATCCCCAGAGCGCAATGAAATTAGCGCATTTTTGTAAAAATAATTTCGTTACCAGCCTCAAGAAAAAAATCGTTGCATATTATACCAGGCGTGATAGGAGCAAAATTTCCTACAGAAGTTTATTTCCTAGGGGGAAATGTACTTCCTATATCAAAGGGGGGGGGGTCATCATTGGTACCAATCTCATAATAGAATATACATTTATTCCCTTTTTCGAAAAGATAAAACTATTTAAAATTGCCAACTCGGCAATCTCAGTAAGAGATCGTACATGCACTGGGCACTGGTGCCTAGTTTAAGTTATTGAACGCACAGCATTATGGGATAGCATCGCTTTGAAAATTGAAAATTTGTTCTCTTTCATCGGATATATTTTATGGTTGGCATTTTTCCCATTTTATAGTATGAAGAAGAAATCTTTTCCCTCAAAGTGCAGAATGATATTCAAGAACTCACAGGTAAGATTTATTTTATGTTTAATTTGTTATTTACGTTTTTTAATTGCAAAAATCGGCAGTGATGTTTTGTGTATATTGTCACTGTGAAATTTCATTAAATATTTTGAATTAGCCTTGTTACATTTGCATATAAAACCAACGAACTATCGCTTCTTAACACCAAAAGAAATAGGATCAATTGAAGTTAACGACCCCCCCGCCCCAAGGGAGTTGTATACTTCAATGGCCATTGAAGTATGCAACCCCCCCCAAAAAATAGCTTTTTATTAAGATAGCATCTAACTTGTTTTTGCCGGCTCATTCTCGCCACATAAATTTGTCAAGATACGCGGCAACATGTTGCGTCTTACGCCTCTCATTGTCTTTAATTTCACCTTGCTTCTATTCCAGTACGACTCGATATTCTGAGTATGCACACGAGTGGTTGACCGTTCGGTGCTCTAAGCCAGGGATATTGCCGACGCGATTGTATGCAGCCCACTCGTGACTCTTCAGAATACACTAGTGATCCCGGTCGAGTATAGATATTTACAAGATGCAGTTTGCTACCATGGCCAAAACACGGAGACAAAATTGCAAAACAAAACACCTCAAGCGCATGTTATTGGTCCTGTTGAAAGTCTTTGAATTTGTTTCTTGGTCAAAAAATCAATGAACTGAGACATAGACAATAGAAGGGAAGTAATAAAAATTCCTTTGAAACGGACACAAACACGAAAATCCGTAAATTTAAAGATATAATACAAGGGGGGTCGTATACTTCAATCCGAATATTTGTTATTGAAGTATACAACCCCATTGGCGTAGGGGGTCGTTAACTTCAATTGATCCAAGAAATATTAAAACATCAATTTGAATTGATCTCTAGGAATTCCATACCAAATTGCGTAGTAAAGTAATGTATTTTGCCAATTGTTTATAAACCTAATAAATAAATGGCACTGACATCAAGTAAAGTCTTTGTTAATGCTATATAGCGACTCACAGTTAACCCTAATAATGCCTATTTCGGTTGCTCATATATCGAGAAAGAGCCAAAACACCTCGGCTGACTTATGTAATATAAAAAAATTCCAATGAACCTGAAATCATAATTTTGTGAACAAGTTTCACCATTGTAACCCACATAAATGATTATACAGAGATCTTTCAAGATTGAAATGTATCTAAACAAAACATAAATTACTAAGTCCAGGTAGGCGATGAAATATATGCCTTATCAACCTAAAAAAAGTCTGAAACAAATAATCCCCAAATGTTGTTGCCATATTTACAAATTAGTAATTAATTATATTGTATAACCCAACAGGGAATTTTCTACCAAACCACTATGCCACAACAAAAGACAAATTGTCCCAAGGCAGGGGGTTTGAGAAACAAACAACATGTAAACTGCAAACAAAACAGTTCAAAACATTTTATATTGCAATATTATTTGGGTTACCCCATTGTAATACAATGTGCCCCAATGCACCTTACTAATTTACTCTGTCTAACACCAGGCAATTATACTTGTCAAATGGAAAGTATTTCATGTCAATGGTTAACCAGATTATGTGCTCTTGTTTCTGGTTAACCCATTAAGTTGTAATGGAGCCTTTGTGCCTTACTAATTCACACAATCTAGTGCCAGACAATTTATCCCATCAAAGGGAAAGTGTTGTATACAAATGTAAATGTTAACCAGACACTATTATACCATTAACCAGCAAGTTTGGTTATTGGAATTTTGTAGGTCTAAAAATTGAAAATATATGGCAGTTGTAAAAAATGAAAATATATGCCCTGCAATTCTGGTGCAGTGCTGTCTATTCCAGTTGCCAAGGGCTAACCACAAATTAATGTGTATTTACCAGGATAATGCTAGTGTGTGTTATTGTTGCCAGTGTGTGTTATTGATGCCGATGTGTACTTGTGGTTATCTCTTGGCAACTGTACTGTGTAGCTTAGACACCCAAATTTGCAAAGTTTATAATATTTGCCATCTTTTTCGGTTAAGCCATTAAGGTGCAATGCACTTCTTGGCATTGAATTGACTATTTCCGTCATTCTAATGCTAGTTGCTAGACAGTTTAATTTACTTGTCAAGTGGATATTTTTGCATGTGAACCTTTAACCAGGCAACCTTCCAATGTCTTGCTAACCCATTTTAAGTCAACTGCTGTTCTGTATTTGACTGAATAGTTGTTGAAATATTATATATTATACTGTACCAGGGCGTATTAAAACACGGGCGGGGAAACGGCAATGACGCCCCTGATCTATGTGTGATGCGCGTCCCCCCCGAACATATATTTTGCAATTCTGTCAAAATGGCGGCCGAATTATGTGTGAGTTGGTTAGCGAAGAAGAAGATTCTTCTTTGACAGAAAATGAGGTTGAAATTCCGCAAAATTTAAACTGGATTCACTCTAATAAAGGTCAAACTTTCTTTCGAAAATTTCTTAACACTGTCGGTGTGCCAGAAAGCGGGACAATCGAGTCGAATGCAGTAAGAACTATTTTATCTCGAACTGACAATGACAACACAGAAGTCTTTACTGATTTTTTGAAAGAGATATCAGCTCGTTTTCTGGCGTGTTATGCAAGCGTTGATCAAATAAAGTGTTCAAGCAAGAAGATAATAGGTCTTGAGAAAAGCATAACCAGTTTACCCGAAAATTTATCGTTGAAGAAAAAATGGTCTTGTCTAATACAGTCATGTGGGTTAGAAACATCGGACGGGACAACCATTCTCTTAATCCACGTAATACAACATTTTTGGAGTTGTTTGGTTTTAAATGATTCATGTGAATTGTGTGAGTTCGATAACTCAGCCTAATTATATCATTCGATTGGTGATTAACTGCTCCTTTGAATTGGGTAATTAGTCAGAGGTAAAGTATGCACTTTAAGTTAGAGCTTGATTGCCAGATTTATTAACCAATTACTGGGAAATTCTCTCAAGTAAGAAGTAAGTGAAAGAATCTGAACGAGACAAAAGAAATTTGAAGATGGGTTGTAGTTAAAAACAACTTTTCTGAACAACTTTTTTCTTTTTTAGCTTGAAAGAATCAAATGAATAATTACATATAAAGAGATTCATCAGTTGAGAAATCATTAGCACTGGTTACTTTAGCAGGACTTGTTGGATTCTATCAAGATGCTTCAGCCAGCACAAATGTTATCATTGTCTTGGGCACCAAGTTCATTTCACATTTTTGCACAGTTCATTGTCTTCACGCAATGCATTGTTTCGAGTCCATCTTTGACAAATCTTTCAACAAATTCTGAAGACAGATGAAAATGTTCACAACATCAGCTGTTGTAGCTGAATCATGCGAGAATAAAATGCTTATCTACTATACTGACATTAATCGCAACATTATGACTTTTTGATACTTGAACTTGCGTGAATCATTGAACAAAAAGTCTTTGTCTTCAATGGAAGAATGATTAGTACTGGAAAAGCTGAAGAAAGGTTGTATTACGTGTTCAAGAGAATTATTGTCCCCTCGTGTTTTGAATGACGTGACTGTAAGAGATAAGACCATTTTTTACGTGGTACCGTAATTTATTACGTGGTACCTTAATTTATAACTTTAGTTAACGTTTTCAAGATCTATCATCGTCTTACTGGAAAACATTGTTTGCTCGACGCTGATATTGGATAAAAGTTGATATCTCATTCAAAAAAACTTCTGTGTCTATGCCTTCAAGTCTGGTAAGACAGAATAGAAGGACTTCACTCGATTATTTCGTTTTGCAAAAGAAGGTGACCTTTTATCAGAGTAAATCCCGTTTAGAAATAACTGTTTTTTGAATCTGGAACAAAGATACCATGAATAATTGCCATCTTTTTGACAGAAATGGCAAAGTCTCAGGCCCCGTTTACCCTATACCGGATACGCATGGTCACGACATAAAATTGAGCCATATCAAAGCGAGTGTAGCCCCCAAAATTATAATAGTATGATCGATTCAACAAAATCAGCTAACTGGCAAAAGCCTAGGGTCAGGGATGCCGTAAAACGGCTTAAATTGATGTCTGTTAAACTGTAGCTTCTCTATCGCATTCTTCATTTCCTTTGCAACCTTTTTAGATAATGTTTGAACTGCCAGTTTTACTCTCATTTTGCTTAGACTATCGATGGTAACATGCGCTTTTCAAAGGTCAGTTACATAAAGATGCCTTTTGCTTTCTCGTTGGTACACTGCGTACATGTGGTTCCATAAAATATAATTCTCTTTGAGCAAGAGTGTTCTTGTATATCGAGCATGTTCCGACTTGTTGCCACTGCTGTATAGGTTATTTCTTAATTTCTTAATTAAATGCGGTGGATCAGAAAAGAAAAAGATTGGTTTGCCTGTAAACGGATTGTGGCATGAACATTTACTGCTGTCACCAGTATTCATTTCTATAAAAGACCTGTTTGACGAGGCGCCATCACAACAGCTGAGAATGACATCAAAACCATATGTATGTAGCATGCTAATCCCAAGCCAAAATAGCCGATTTAGTTGAGTGCAAGTAGTGTTTCTGGTCAAAAAGAACACACATGGAAAGTCAAAATTGAAAAAAAAGTGCTTCGAAAAAAGAACTGTAAGACATGCGTGGCAAGATTATCTACTCCGCCCCTCGTTGTGGTAATGCAGTCTGTGGCATTCGTTTCAAATAAATCGGTGAAGCCCACCAATTCCCAATTCTTTTGATCAAACAGGAGACCTTCCTTTATTTGCATTTCATCGAAAAACAATCCGCCCAGATTAGCTTGATTTGGAGGTTTTTTCTTTTCAAATAATTGTTTCATCACCTGTAGATTCTCAGTTCTCCATCCAGTTTCTGGTGCACAGTAATTGTTATAGTCCGATAATGTCCTCCCGCTTGGCAATTTTAAGCCCCCCGAATTTCGCAAATCATCGTAAAGTTTGTGCGACTTTAAATAAATCCGCAGACACCATTTTATGACCGCAGGGTGCCATCTCATTTGTCTGGAACCTGTGGAAATAGCTTTAGCTTGGTCTGACAACAAAACCTCCAGGAATTTGTCTTGTATGTTCCCGCAAATGATTTTCCAAAAGTTTCAGTTTCGTGTGAGACTTTTACATCCACGCCACTTACATTTGTAACATCTATCTATTGGAGCGATAATGCTGGTGTCAACGTGTTCGACATGTGACTTGCAATGGCGGTATAGTTCTTCCACGTCCTCAAAAACGTTTGTTTTCTACGCAGTTTTCCCAAAGGCAAACTGGGCTTTTTTGTTTGCTTCTATTCTCCAGTACTCCATTGAATAAATTGTCAAACATTTTCTTCAAATCATTATTGGAATTTGTTCCTACTTCGACCATATTTTCGACCGACATTTCCAGTCTTTTATTTTTTATCTTTAGGGCCTTTTTTTCGATCGCTGATTGCCTTGCAACATCTAGCAGTTCATACTTCGATTTATAATCGAGTCGCACTTTCTCAGGATGCTGCGTGGTGCTTTCTGCTTTTTTTCTTGATGTCAAAGTTCTTAAATAATGATGTCTCTTCTTACACGCAATGCACATACTATCTTCGTTGGGCAGAAAAAGTTGACAGCTAGTAGATCTAATTACCTTTTCATTTTCAACAAAAACGGCATTTTTCCCATCTATTGTTTTGTATGATATATGGTCATTGTTTAGCCAGCGATAGTTTTCAGCCTCCCCACATCCTTCGCATATTTTGTGGTTGTCAATGATGCTGAGCAGTTGCACCAAATCCTTGACCGTTATTAAATTTCTTTGAATGTCAGCGAATAACTCGCAGTGTGATGTGTCCCTTTCTACTTTACCTAGATACAGTTTCCATTCAAACCTCTTAGATAGCCGAATTTCCTTTTCTGCATACCCCGGAGAACGGTCAAATCGAAACAGACAGATTTATTCGTTTTCTTCATCAAACCATGGTATACAAGTAGAATTATTCGATGAATGTTTCCCAATGACGTTATTGAATTGGGATATAAAACGCTCTGCCGATAAATTATCATCCTCTGTAGTTGTTGAATTGGAACATATATTCTTCAACTGCTCACTGGTTGCAACGATGACATCTTCAGTTATGGCTTCGGGGAAATTGAGGATTCTTTCCAGCTGCTCTTTCCGAGATACGCGAATGAATTCCTCCACTTCTGAACTATAGCAGTTCCATCTTACTTTGCCGTTATCTTTGCCAACAGTTGATTTCAACTCGTTTTTTGAAATTCGTGGAAAAAACCTTCCAACAGCATTCGCTTCAAACTGAACGCCACAAACTTTAAAGATAGCTTCAACAATTCCCTTATATTGCAATATTGAGTGATGTCTACTGAAGGTGAATGTCTTAAATTGAATTTTCATTAACAAGTACATCAGTAACTCAACCGGGCATAATCGTTCGCCAGACATGAAATAATGCTCAAGACGTACCGTTGAATTATGCGTGTCCGCTAGACATTCATCATCTCGTCGAGAATCTACAGACATTAACCCACCCACACTTGCTTCACTTGATTGCTCAGCTACTGACATTGGGCAATGAGTTCTTACAGGACTGCTAGACAAAGACATACTAATATCCATTGACTCTAAACAAAACCGCTTAGGAGGACAAGTATTCAGTAAATCATGTGGAGGATAATCTAAATGAAACAAACAAACGAATATCATTTGCAATATAAAATAAATCCAGTGTAATCCCATAATAGGATTATAACATACCCCTTGATTAAAGCGCTCCAGTTTACCACGCAAGGATCTGTTCTATGACCACGTGACATGTGCGGCACATGCCCAGTTTTCCCCACACTTTTTTGTATTGTATACTAAACTGGCAAACTGCCGTTAAATTAATACGAACACGAATTTGTGCTGATTCTAGAGTAATCCTTTAAGAATTAATGGACAGTACATATCTTACGGCAAATATATATAATGTCTTTTAAACATCATGGAGTAGAAAGTAAAAAAAGCTGAAGAGATGTTGAGGTGTAGTTTGGATTATACATGCAATATAAAATGTTTGAATCGAAAACGTGGCATGCATGTGGAAGCCAGCTCAATCTGTATAGCTCAGAATAAAATGGTCAAAATGCTCATCGAAACGTCTTTTTAAAGCCAAGATGACAACAAATGATGTACGTGATGACAGGATATATGCCATCAATATTACAAAATGTGCATGGGAAAAGTTTTGTGAAAATTGACTGATGTTCCATTAAATAGTCTAAATAAATGCACAGCATGGTTTAAAAGGAGAAAAGCATATTTTTTTATAATAGTTTTGGATCTTTCATTTTAAAGCTATCTTCTTGATCGCACCCAGGAAAAAAATTACAAGCAAACATAAATTTTTTCCGCTGTTTGTTTTTCAGTGTTTATAAGATGTCCTGTCTGCTTCGATGGCGAGTAGCGATATTTTTGATCTGGCAACGTTGACAAGCGAGGCAAAAAGACGTGCTTTATCAAAAAAGCCAGTTATCTAATGTTGTATTTCGGATATATCATAGTTTTTGGGTAGGTTTCTCACCTAGGAACAAAATTACGAGCAAAAATACAACTTTTTCCACGGTTTGTTTGTCAGTGTTTATAAAATGTCCCGTCTGCTTCACTGAAAAACAAACCGTGGAAAAATTGTATTTTTGCTCGTTTTTTTTTCCTAGGTGAGAAGCCTACCCAAAAACTTTGTATTCTACGAGTTCATAACCGCCAGTGTTTTGCCTTGCTTTTCAACGTTGCCAGATCAAAAATATCGCTATAAATTAACACTGGAAAACAAACCGCGGAAAAATTGTATTTTCGCTCGTAAAATTTTTCCTAGGTGAGAAACCTATCCAAAAACATTGTATTCTACGAGTTCAAGTCATGATATATCCAAAATACAACATTAGATAACCGGCTTTTTTGATAAATCATGTCTTTTTGCGTCGCTTTTCAACGTTGCCAGATCAAAAATATTGCTACTCGCTATAAAATGTCCCGTCTGCTTCAATGGCGAGTAGCAATATTTTTGATCTGGCAACGTTGAAAGGCAAGGCAAAAAGACATGCTTTATAAAAAAGCCGGTTATCTAATGTTGTATTTCGGATATATCACGACTTGAACTCGTACAATACAAAGTTTTTGGGTAGGTTTCTCACCTAGGGAAAAAATTACGAGCAAAAATACCATTTTTCTGCTGTTTGTTTTTCAGTGTTTATAAAATGTCCCGTCTGCTTCAATGGCGAGTAGCGATATTTTTGATCTGGCAACGTTGAAAAGCGAGGCAAAAAGACATGTTTTATCAAAAAAGCCGGTTATTTAATGTCGTATTTCGGACATATCATGACTTGAACTCGTACAATACAAAGTTTTTGGGTAGGTTTCTCACCTAGGGAAAAAATTACGAGCAAAAATACAATTTTTCCGCAGTTTGTTTTTGTTTGATGCTTTTGTTTGATGTATATGAAAGGTCTAGCTGTATTAAGTAGGGTAAAGTATTATTAAAGTATTATATATTAAACCCGATAACCCAAAGCCAAGACCTATCGTTGCCAAATTCTTATTTACCCAGACAAGGAGAATGTAAAGCAATCTGCCAAAAAATTGAAGGGAACAAGAATAGGAATTGGAGATCAATTTCCTAAAGAAATCGCAGATAAAAGAAAGATTCTTTATCCAATAATGAAGCAATACAAAGAGGAAGGGAAAAAAGTCAAGCTCGTTAAAGATAAACTTTATATTAACGGTCAACTCTATTATGGACAGTAATCTCATATATTTTCCTAGTGATTAAGTAAGTAAACGACTAATTCAACTTATAATAATAATCATAAACCTTAGGCTTAGATACGACTACTGTAGACAAGACATGCGCTGAATGTAAGCGTCAGAAACACAATCATTTCATAGTATGTAAAAATTGCATGAAACAGTTTCATTCAGAAAACGATTGCCTTAATATTAGCAACGACGAGCCGAAACATCTTAAAAATGAAAACAATTTCATATGCAGGAAATGCTTGGAAAATAATCTACCGTTTAATCAGCTTATCGAACAAGATTTTCAAAATGCAATTAATACTGACTTAGCAACCAAAAAAACACCTCCGGCTCCAGACAGTGAAACTTTAGAAAATTTGTTTTTTAACCCTTTTGAAAACAATCACACAAATGATTACGATGGCAATACTAGAGGTGATCTATTAGATAGCTTAAATCCAGACTACAATTATTATACGTCAGATAATAACTATGAAATCACCGCAGACAGTAACTATTTTTTAACAAACGATTTTGTTGAATTAATTAAACAAAACAGTATACAAGAGAATCAATTCTCAATACTAAGTCTGAACATAAGAAGCATACAAAATAAATTTGATCATTTTCTAAACTATTTAACATCATTAAACTATTCTTTCACAGTAATAGCTTTAACAGAGACTTGGTTAAATGATGATACTAATGATATTAATGATTTTAATATACCAGGTTACATAAAATTTAATTTTAACAGAAAAGCTAAAACAGGTGGCGGTGTGTGCATTTATGTTAAAGAAAATATTAAAGCGAAAATTCGAAAAGATATTACCAACGAATGCAACTCAACTAATATTGAAAGTATTTTTATAGAATTATCAAATCCAAAAGAAAAAGATAATACTAGGAATAGTGTATAGACCTCCAAACAATAAATACAGTGATTTCGAGAAGCGAATTGAGTCCGCTCTGGCTATAATAGACAAAGAATTAAAAACAAGTTATATATTCGGTGATTTTAATATAGATCTTCTAAAACATGAAAAATGCGAATACTCAACGAGATTTTTTAACCAAATGATGTCATCAATGTTTATACCAACTATATCAAAACCGACTCGTATCACAAGAACCACAGCAACACTCATAGACAACATATTTACTAACACAATTAATAACGTACAAGTCAGTGGTGTACTTTATAATGACTTATCAGATCATTTACCAGTTTTTCTGATCAATAAAAATAGAGAAAATTCAATCAATGACAATGCTAGCGCTAAGTCAAAGAATGCAAAACATTTCGTTAGACACATAAGTAATGAGCAGATAAGACGATTCACAGAAGATATGAAAGGTGAAGACTGGCAACATGTAATTGATATTAAGAATTCCAATGAATCATATAATGCTTTTATAGACACACTAGTAAATAAATATAATGAATATTTCCCTCTAAAACCAGTTAAATCAACAAAAATTCGATTGAAACAAAGCCCATGGATTACATATGGTATTGCAAAATCTACACAAACAAAGAATAAACTTTATAAAAAATTTCTCAAAACTCCGAATCAAAAACATGAATCGAAGTACAAAAAATATAGGAATAAGCTAAGCCACATCATTAGAATAGCTAAAAGAAAATACTTCGAAAAGAAAATCGAAGATTGTAGAAATAACATAAAAAGGACATGGGATGTAATAAAAGAATTAATCAGAAAGAAAAAAAACCGACCACAATTACCAACATCGTTTTTATATAAGAACAAATATATAAATGATCCTAATGAAATTGCCAACAATTTTAATGATTTTTTTAGCAATATTGGATCTAATTTGGCCAAAAAATTTGATAATAATTCAAATAATTTTAGAAAATATGTAAGTAAAAACCAAATAAACTCAATGTTTTTAAAAGAAATAGAAGAATCAGAAGTTTTAGAAATTATAAGTCAGCTAAAACCAAATAAAAGCCATGGTTACGACACTATATTGATGGAGTATTGTTGTCTGTTTTATCTGGTGTTCTAGGGTTTTCTTCATTGAATTATATGAAATTGAAGTTGTATATGAAGGCCATGAAAACGTTGTCCAAACATTTCAATAACAAAGTTATATAAACATCTCTGGGAGTCTACGCAACGACGTCCTCACAACGTTGTATAGACGTTGTGTGAACGTTGTATAAACGTACCATTGTAACGTCGGCTGAACGTTGTAATATCCCAACGTTAATATTTCGTTCCTGGGAGTCCACAAAATAATGTTCCCACAACGTTGAATTGCAACGTTGTTGCAACGTTCGGCTTACGTCCTTACGACGTTGTCACAACGTAATTGTGCTAGCTGGGTATGTTGTGCTGATTGTTCAACATTTGGTGAATTGAACAGTTAATATTATGAACACAATTTCAAGTGATTTTTTGGGGAACAAACATGGAGATTTAACTTAAATTCTGATGTCATAATTTGTATATTGAACACATTGAAATACCTCCAAAATCAAAAAAGCTATTAAAAGTTGTAAAATATGTTTCTCTACCAAATTTGGTCAGTCCTTTCACATTAGACAAACTTAGTTTTGAAATCAGGATTAGTATATTAATTGTAAAAAAATTTGTTATATTTGCCACATTTTTATCTACAGATAAAAATTGTTCTCTATTTGTTTTCTCATTTTCCTTCACTTTGATTAAAACCACGCCCACATACAAATTGGGGCAAACAACAATTTATATATCACTCTGTGTCGGAATGGAACTTGTTACCTATTGAACTAAAACAATCCACTAGTTTTCAACTGTTTAAAATCAAACTAAAACATTTTATTTGATTGAGTTAATCTTTTTACAAATTTATTTATGTATATAAAATCTTTAACTATATTTGTATCTAATATAATCATAGAGTAGTTTCATAAAATTATGTTATATGGATATATATTGCAGGACCTTATTAATTCCTATAGGAAAATTAATAGCATTCCTATTATATTTTGGCCCAATTTCCTATAGGAATTCCTATAGGATCGATCCTATAGGAAAATTCCTATTGGATCCTATAGGAATTCCTATAGGAAATTGGGCAAAAATCTAATAGGAATTTCTATTGGATCCTATAGGAATTCCTATATAGATCGTCCTTATGGTGATGATAACATATTGGTAGAGGAAAAAGAAAAAGAAAAAAAGTTGTTGTGATTGGATAAGAAAAATACAAAGAAATTAGTGAAAATGACGATATAGATAGATTAGTAAGTTTATATAATAAATATAAAAATAACTATAAGGCAATAATTAGACGAAAAAAAGTTCAAGATATTGAAATAAAAAAATAAATGTTAGAGAAGTTCCTGAATTTTTATTTTTTACGAACATCATCAAATGAATGTAAATATTTATAAGGATTTTATACGTTTTATGGAAGTGTTGGAAGCATTTTTCAACAATTAATAGATCTTGAATGCAAAAAGCGATGATGATTTTGTTCGTTTTTGTTTTTCAAACACACCGAACACATTTTTGGGACATCCTTAATGCAATTAAAACTTTACACGGTAAACATTTTTATGGACACATTTGAAATCATGATTCAGGGTGGTAAAGAGTTTGTGGTTCAAGGATGGAGTGCTAATTGTTACAATTCAGATTGTAGAGAATGATAAAAAGCATTTTCACGATGGTAAAAAATGTTTCAAAAAAATGTGGTGAGCTGGAAAAAAAGCACAAAATAAATTTTCCTAAAAAAAATAATTGGGCTGTAAAACCTGGCGTTTTCATACAAGTTGTGAATATTTTGTGAAAGGAGATAAAGTATATGGTTATGATTATGAAAATCTTGATTTGTTAATATTTTCAGATCAATATCGTGTTTGATTTGCAGCTTGATAAAGACGGAATATTAATACGTTTTACTAACAATATAATTATTTTGTGGTTAAACAAAAAATATTACGATGTTATTACTAACATGAATTTATTTACAAAATCATCGATTAGTTGTTATAGATGTATGAGAAAATACGGACAATGGGACTATGAATTTAATCACATGTCGATTAAATTTGACATGTAAAAAATGTTATTCTCTCATTCAAAAATGTGAAAATGAAGACTTGTATTACGAATGTACTAATTGCAATGTTATATTTACGAACAGAACTTGTTTTCAAAATAATTTAACACAAAAAGTTTTTACAAACGACAAAAAGAAAAAAATAATTTCAACGCCTTGCCAACACTTGTTTTATTGTAAAACATGTCATGTTGTAAAACTGTTCCACCCTTTTTTCATTTAAAAGCCGATCATTACGTTTATCATGATTGGGAAAAAGAAATGTGTTGGTCATGTCAGAAATATGAAAAAACCCATAAGTGTTATATGAAACCGTTTACCATACCATCTCAATGTAATCATCCTATGCTATTTTTTTTTATTTTTAAACAAAAGAAATAAAGGATTTGGAATTAACACCATTGACATTTTTTTTCCTTTAGACATTTTTAATAATCATAAATTGTATTTGGTTCTTGAGCGTACGATATTTGAATTTGATTTATAAAATCGCCGACGAATAATGCTTTTAAACCACCTGCCGGTATATTTGCCGCAACAATTAAGTTCAACTGATAAATTACCTGTAGTGTTTAAAGGTAATGTGTTCATATTTGAGTCATGATTTGGTGTTAAATCATACATAATAATAGCATAACCATTTTCATAATCTTTAAGTCTTTTGTGAATATTTTCGCCTTACTATTGTACTATATTTTTAACCGTAACCATGTTTAAACCATTCCATTTAAAATCAAACGGATTCGTTGTCATACTCCTGTCAAAACAATCTACCTTTTTTAACATTATAAACAATCTTGTAGGATAAGATCCATTAAAAAGATTGTTAACTTGATAATATGCTTGTCCTGCTGGTATTGTTTCAGAACGTAATCGCCATTCGTGTGTATAAAATTTACATTCTACATTCTTTTCTACAAGTACATTATTAAACGCTTTACGTAACGATTCTACAGGCTTGTATGTGGGTAAAAGAAGTTTAAATTCCTTTACAGCTACCTTATGATTAGCATTTGCTGCAACACCCATCATAATATGATTAAAATTGGCTCTTTGAAGTCAAATTCTAAGATCTTTTCCATTCCTGTTCAACACGTGAACGTCTAGTAGATCTTCTAAATAAACACCTGTATCATTAGATACAATGCAGTGACATATTCTCGCTGTTGTACCAAGCGTTTTTGTACCAGCAACAGCGTCGTCGCCTGCAGGGTCCGCAGCACAATATGCTTGACCTACAACACTGTACGCGACATTACAAGGGTTATTATTAGCTGCTGCTGCATTATGATTAAAATGACCTGAATCGTCATAGTATGATAAGGTCATAGTATACGTCAGGACCCTCTTCGTAATTATTGTGTTTCTGTTGTAAGTAATTTTAAATACGATAGTAAATGTTCATGATTGCTTGCAGGGTTTAATAACATTTGATTAACAAACACTCTTTTGTTTTCGACATAGTTCTTAAAGGACACGGTATGCAAATAACAATATCTTGAACATTATCTGCTAAAGCTGCACCGTCAGCTTGTAGTGTAGCCTGGTACCATTGCATTGTCTAACTTAATTATTTGTGTAGGTTGTGATGCATGATGAAATTCATAAGTGTTGCTAAGCGGATCATTAGGTGTTGCATAAATGGTTTCGATAAAATATCCTTCAAATACTTGCTGTATTGGGGAATCTTGAAACATAGCTAACGGTTCTATAAATATACCGTGATGTTTTTGTTCAGTTATTTCCTCTTGATGGGCTCCTGCTAAAACACTACCGTTTTTATGTTTACTCATATTTACACTAACAATAAAAAATAAAACTTTAATTGATGTATATATATTTTTTATTAATTTTTTACACGTTTTTTTTTATCCTAAAACAATTTTTTATAAATTAACTCTCATTATTTGTCCTAATGTTACAGTTAGTAAAAGTAAAGCCAATCCGGCTGCAAAACCTCCTTTTTGCCGTTTTCCTCTTTGATGTCTTGAACCTTTAAAAGCTCCAGCACCATATTCATATATACGACGATGACGATATATTTTTCTATTTACTATTATTTAAAAACCTTACCTAATATTTTAGTCGTTCTTGCGGCCAATTTATATCTGTTAATATTGTAGTATTTGTTAACTACGGTGGCCCACAAGGGTCACGGCAAAATAAAGACTCACGGCAAAACACAACGAACTCACGGCAAAACTCAACGAACTCACGGCAAAACACAACGAACTCACGGCAAAACTCAACGAACTCACGGCAAAACTCAACGAACTCACGGCACAACTGCGTCGAAAGTCACGGCAAAACATAACGAACTCACGGCACAACTGCGTCGAAAGTCACGGCGGAAGTGGATCTCACGGCCGGCGGAAGTCCGATTTTTCCGAGAAGATACACTGTTGTTGTGAAATTACGCCGCCTCCTCTCTTCTGCTCTGTTCGACAACAAAACATGTGAACTGCAGCAAAAATGTAATCCACTATGTTTTGTTCAAACTGTGGACATCATTGTGAAGACACTGGCAGCTTTTGTTCGGATTGTGGTTATAATATCAGCAAAAGTTGTCAAGAAGGTATGGAAGTCTTATTTTTCAGTACTTTAGTAATAATAGTTTATAAATAATATGAGTTTATAATTTTATTAATTTATACCACAGTTTATACGTTTATACTGGTTTATACCGAAGTGAAGTTAGCACCCAAATTAGCGCCCAACTCAGTGAAGTATAAATAGCGACCAAATTGTGTTTTCAACCATAACTCACGAACTAAATGACAGGCAATAATTAGTCGACCTTTTCAAGATTTATATATATAAAAACGCGCACCGCCATCTTGCCGGGAGTGTGTTTATATGGGAATTAGCTTTACTTTAATATTCATCAGGGTCTATGTGGCTGTGCTTTATACTAAGTTATTCGATAGATATGACATCAAAATTAATTGTGTTTTATTAAATACTTAAAGCAACCAAGGTGAAGTAATAATGCACCTATCAATGTTTTCCCCCTGGGTGTGGGGGGGGGGCAACCCAAGGGGATTTTGACATTTCTATTTAAAAAAAGTCAATTTCCCCACCCCTGAGCAATCTCAAATAGTCAAAATTCCCACCCTGTGAACATTTTGGGCCCAAACCTTATCACAATTATAAACAAAGTTTTAATCAACGATTTTTTTTAAACTTTTAATTAACACAATAAGAACAAAACCACTGCAGTAAATCATCAATGTCAGTATTCACACAGTGTTTATGAAACCACGTCTTGCAGTCATCACACCCAACCCAAGGCACAACATCTGCCTTACATCCAGGAAGATCAGCAAGGTGACATGTTGCGCATATATTTCACTCGACTCTTCAGTGCTTTTCTTCTAGAAAGACACCATTTAAAAGAAAAGAACAAAGAAAAGTGGATTATAAATACCTTAAATTCTTGACTTTCTTTCGCCGCCATATTCCAAACGAAGATGTTTGTTCCCAGGCCCTCTCGATTTTTATCAAAAATGGCGGATATCCAAAATGGCGGTTTTTCAAAATTCCCCACCCTTGAGCTGCTAGCGTCTGTCAAAATCCCGAGTCCCGGAACAAGCAACGTAGTCAAACCCCCTGGGGTTGCCTGCCCTCCCCCCCCCCCAGGGGGAAAACATTGATAGGTGCATAAATAATTCAACCAAGGTAGAGTATTATACACTCATGTAGAAACTGATACAATCCGTTACAATCAGGGGATATAAAAAAAACCCTGGAAAATCAACCAAATTCCCCTAGGTAGGGATGGAAATTCCGGTCAATTATAGGTGATTTCCTCACCCAGGGGATATCAAAAAGGTATTTTATTTATAAAAGTATATTAGCAATAGAAATTTAAATTGTCTTATTTGAAAGATCTTTTAAAATGATAAATACAAACTTTTACCGATTATGAGCTGTCTGCCATCTTGGATTTCTGTGGATATGTATGTGTACGTCAATTGCCACAGTTAATAACTGTCAAAAATTAATCCAAGATGGTGGACATTTCATTGCTTTCAGTCAAAATATTTCAAAAACTAAGCACAATATGAGAAAACAGTAACAAAGTTCTGTATATAATTTTTAACGTTCTTTCCGATAAGACAACTTACCTTAGAAACTAAACTTTTATAACAGGCTCAAAATACTGTTCCAAGAGTCTTGCATCAACCACGTTAGCAACAAATTTTAGGATTTTTAGCTAGCAACCACGCTGCATTCTGAGCCAGCATTACTATTGTACGCATTACTACACATGCGCAAGTCCAAGTTTAACCTGCGAGCAGGCTGAAAAATTCAAACCACCACATCCAAGGGACAAGCTTGGTTGTCAAATTTCTTAGGGAGGGGATGCCTCTTGTGATAAAATCCCCTGCCTTGTCCCGGCCTCACCCCCCACGGGATTTACATTGATAAGTGCAGAACTAGTTAGTTTACTGTCCAAATTTTATTTTGATGCGAGACAGGGAAGATGTTCTGATTTAGTCTGTAAAGTTCGGCTTTTTCAGTCCACAAATGTGTTCCTGCCTGTGGTTCCTTAGTGGCTCGGATGACCACGTTAATGGAGGTCCCATCTCCAATGGGGACGTTAAAGAACCACTGTGGACGTAATAAACCCTGGCCGTGACCTGCCAGTGTCAGCAAGAGGTTGGCTTACTGGATTAGTGCCAGACAGGCCCAGACTACTGGTGAATGAGACATCTAACATGTATGACAGCCAATAGTCGAATGGAATAAATACCCAGCGCTGAATGCACAAGAAGAATTTGCGAATATGTAGACCTTTCGGGCCGATCATCCCCGTATAGTCCATTATAGGGAGTACCCCCGGGGCTTTAAGATTAATTCAGAGAAGAGCCTTTTTATCCTGCCAGGTTCAGCAAGACCAGGTTCTTTATTTGATATACAGCTTTAAAAAATATCCTAACCAGGTTCAAAACTGTTTCTTTGAATTTATAGAGCTTCTGAAACCTGGGAAAAAAAACAGAATCATTTGGCCGACCTGCAGGCACTGCTTCTATAAAATCATTTATCCAATACAAAACTGGAAAAGATGGAAAGCCACAGAAGAGTCAATTGGGCAAGGGGAAATCAAAGAAGAATGACAAAGGAAAAGATATCAATGAAGAAGTCGTAATCTCTATTGGGTTAATGCAGTGGGACCCAAATGAGGAAAATCTCAAGGAAAAGAGAGGAAAAAGACTAGCCCTGCGTGTCCCCAAAACTGCTAATTACAAAACACTGTTGAGCAAGGCTTCAGAAAAGTGGCAAGACTTCCACAGAAATCTTTATGAAGATGGTAAAAGCTATACCCTTCTACTTGAAGATGGTCAGGAAGCCATTTTTGTGCCGGGGTCCAAACCAAAGGAGTTTTTCACACTCAACCGATACAAGGAAGAGCTTTTGAAAGACTACAAGAGAATAACACTATTTCTTTGTACTTGTGATGACCATGATGCAAGAGATTGTGTTAGTGAAGATTGTAGTGAGGGGAAAAGAGGCATTGACAACAGTGATAACAATTATACAATGTCACCTGTTAAAAAGGCAAAACCTGAAAATCATTTTGCCTTGCAGGATAGACCTGGACCTTCAGATCTAGGACAATCCTGCTCTACCAGTGATGATAAAGGGTCATGGTTTATGCAGGAGGAATTGTCCAGAATGTTTCATGATGACCAATGTGATTATGAGAGCCCTATTCATGATGATAACCTGTCAACAGTGTGCACTGCCAAATCAGATGAGACCACTTCATCAGTGACAATCACCAATGGAGTTGATGTACTGAAGGCCTTGAACGAAAAGGTTGTTGTTGGTGACTCTCTATTTATTGTGATCAGACGTGGCACATCATTAAATAGAGCCCTCACTTTATGGCAAAGGGCAACATCAAAAGTACCTGCTGAGCATCTACTAAGAGTAAAATTTGTTGGCGAAAATGGCATCGATAGCGGAGCCTTGGCACAAGAATTTTTTGCCATCACAATGGAAAATATAAAGAAACAATTTTTTCCTGATGGAAGCCCTCTTTATTCTACGAATGATCTCCAAAAGGGCAACTACCAAGCAATTGGACAAATTGCTGCTGCAAGCTTGGCCCAGGAGGACCTGCTCCTTGCTTTTTAGCACCATGTGTGTATGATAGTTTAGCTTCTGGTAAGGACACAGAATTCACTACTGCAAGCACAGATCTAGAGAAAAATTTGACAGCAGCCGAGCAAAATGTTTTGCAGCAGATCAAGAAAGATGTTAAACAACACACAGACCTGATCCTTGAACATGGTTATACTGGGCCAATCAATGAGACCCATGTAGATTCAATTGTAGCAGCAATGGTTGTCAGCATGCTGAGCAGAAGGTCCCTGGTCATAAAGCAAATCAGAAATGGAATGGAGTTGTATGGTTTGACTGATCTAGTAACAAAGCATCCCCAAGCCGCTAGGAGTTTGTTTGTCTTAGGCGAACAGAAACCAGTAGATGCAGACTATCTGTTTTCTTTAATCACACCAGAGTACTCCCCTGAAGGCAGCTCACGCGCTCCACCGAAGAGCATGTCATGGACCATTTCCAAGACTTCATCTTCAGTATGGAAGATTCAAAGGTTACTGGATATGCAGAAGCATTGGCCTGGGACTGCACTGATGGCAATGAAGATGATGATATTGACTTTTTTAAGGATCAAAGTAATGACAGGTATGTGAAAATAAGTATATTAATTTTAACAGCAGACCACAATAATGCTTATGCAAATTAGGCCAAAACAATTTGCCTAAATTGTAACCAGTGCAAGATAATTATTGACATTGTTATTTTCAAAATTATTTCAGGTTCGTCTCACCAGAAATGACTCCAGCAGCTGTTATGGGATGGCTAACCGGGCAAAAACATAGAGATATGGTCAACACAATCCCTATCTATGTCAAGTTTGACCATGAATGCCAGCAGAGAAATCCCAAACACGGTGTGCTTCCCTTCTGTTGGAGCGTGTGGCAGGCAGATAACGCTTCCAGTTGTCCATATGTCAAGTGCAGATGGTTTTCAAAATGTATTTTTGTTAGCCTATTGCAAAGGACAAGCCTTTACTATGTCATAATGCAAGTTTACATCATAATTCAGACATTTACAGGTCTCAGTTTGCTTATGCTTATGTATTTATAATTGTTCCTGTTACATTCATTTTAGTTCAAACATAAAAGATAAAAGTAATGAACATGACTTCTATAATTGATTTCAATCTTGGACAAAAAATTGTTTAGCCAAATTTTGTTAATCAATCAGTTAAGGCCTATTACAAATGGCCATCTAAATTCAGCGGTCTAAATCATTTATATAACCAATAACCAAGGTAATAAAAACGTAAAAGTTACATTCAAGTAATAGTTAAAGGTAAATATTATAATATGTTGCCGAACGGACAAAAATGACAACTCTTATTAAAGAGCATTTTGTTAGCGTTCAAAGTTGTAATTTAGTACAGCTTTGGTATGCAGGCTAAAGTGTCATTCTTAATGCAAACGAACTCGAAACAAAAGCTCTAATGAACTAAATAATGGGAATAGTTATTTAGAGTGGCCAGAATTAAGATCCGCATTTGTACTAGGCCTAAGGTACATTAATTGTAATATAACATTACTTTTCACAGTTTCAATATATATAAAACTTTGTTTATATTAATTTTGTTAGATGATACTAGCAAGTTTGTTGTTAAAATACCCGAAATGTAGCTCACTTGGACAGCCACCAAATTTGTGCACAGCATCCAGATACACAGCAACATTGTTGGGAATCTTAGTTATTGGATCTTGTTAAGTACAACCATATTACTTTTCGGTTTTCGATTTAGAATAAATGTTTGTCATTGTTGAAGCAGTTTTATTCTATTTGGGGCTTAGCTCATACACAATTATCAGTTCTGGTCTGCCTGATCAATGAATTCCTTTTTCTAGTCCATGAATGGTTGCTTTGCAGCATGATATGTGAAAAAGGAATTTTGAATCAACAATGCATTGCAGTTCACTATTTCCAACTCCCAAGAGCAACCTTCTTTGACATACAGGCATCAATGGCTCGTGGTATCATTAGTCAAGAACAGTATGATGCTTTGAGCTCACAACAGTGACCCCAATTGCATGTCAAACTATACAAATGAAAACCAAAACTGAGCATGTGTAGTTTGCAATCTCAGAACACTTCAGTAAGCATGAGGCATCTTGCTGTCAATGAATACCATTGCCAGTCACTAAAGTGTAAGAATGATAAAATAATTGCAATGACTATTGTTTCATTTCAAAATGTTTATCACAAGCATTAGAATGGAGAATTGGCAGCACTTTCCTCTGATATTCCTAAACTGCAACTTCTAGTATCCTTTCATAAAGACCAAGTGCTTCCCTCCAGTGTGTAGGTTTCTGAAGGTCAAGGTTAGAGATAACATATTGAAAGTACTCGTGGTACTCATTTGCCACATCCTTTTCTATTAAGTGACATTTGGCGTAGTGTAGCTCATTTTCAGGAACCGTAATCATCAAGTTGTCCATACCACCATGATTTTCTGGTAATGAGTATATTGCATTTGGCCTACCAGACACTGTATCATGCCGAGACTTACGAATGTAGTGTGTATTCCAATGCTCTAGAGACTGATCTAAATCAGCTTGAATCAACAGAGAAGCAGAACCATAAGCACTCCTTCTGGAGTGGATCACATGTGTTTAGCTTTCCCCTGTCTGCTAAGTCTTTAAAAGTTCATCCACCAAGTGCTCCAGTTTTTCTCAAGGAAGACCACCATGCTTCGATCCTTTGATTTCTCGGTGAGGTACATATACATGTGAATTGGGGTCATTGACAAAAACAGTGGATACCAGCCATGGTGCCATTCTCTGTTCCAAGGTCAGTATAAAGATGGCGGGGGCAACCACCAAGCTCACTAACAGTATCCAGATAGTAGGCAGCAATGTTATCTGGATAGCTATTTGATTGACTTACATATAGCCAAATTACTTTTCGACTAAACCCATCAATACACCCATGGATGGGGAATCCATAAGGGGACAACTTGTCGTAGCCATCAGCATGCCAAGCACTATTCGGCCCAGGGTTGTGATACTCGCCTTCGCAGCCTATGTGCTTTTCTCCTCTGGACACCTTCCGGATCCAACTCCAACATTAGCTGCTGTACGACAATTCGTGGAACAATCATACCATTGAGCCTGAGCGAATGCCACATGGATCGATAACCAACACAAGAATGAGGCCCGTCAAGAAGCACCTCGATAGCTTGCCGTACTTGTTGGACGTCAAAATCTACGTTCTTTCTCGATAAATTCATGGCTTTCAGCCGCCTTTTCAAAGTACTCAGACTTATTTCTATACCATATTCTCTAGATAACAATCCCCTGATTTCGTCATATTGATATCCTTGGTAAAATAGGTATTCTATCGCTTCTTCTTCGTAATCTTGCACATTATTGTCCGCCATTTTGTATCTCTGACTCTGAGAAACGTGGAAGAGAGGCTAACCGCTAACAAGCATTTTTACTGTCGCAAAATTCCAATTCCGCCGTAGCCTTATCGACTCGGTGTTTTGCCGTGAGATCCACTTCCGCCGTGACTTTCGACGCAGTTGTGCCGTGAGTTCGTTGTGTTTTGCCGTGAGTTCGTTGTGTTGTGCCGTGAGTTCGTTGTGTTTTGCCGTGAGTTCGTTGTGTTTTGCCGTGAGTTCGTTGTGTTTTGCCGTGAGTTCGTTGAGTTTTGCTGTGAGTTCGTTGTGTTTTGCCGTGAGTCTTTATTTTGCCGTGACCCTTGTGGGCCACCGTAGTTAACACACCAACTTTGTTTTTACATCGTTTAATTTATAACTGAAATCTTTATTATTAAGATCTATTTTTCTAGCATAATGTATAAAAAAATTTCCTTTAGTATTTGTTTGTTCATAATGTTTTAAAACAAAATATATATGTTTATCTTTATACGTATTAAACGGATATGGTACATCTTAATCAACTATATTAATTAAATTTTATTTTATTGTTTGTAAATTAATTTTTAATTTTAATATATTTCTGCACTCCCGTGATAAAAAATTATTAGTTTTCCAGAACTGTCCTTATGTAAAATGAAGCTTATCGATATAATTTTTTTTACAACTTTTTGACGGTTGACAATAATCCATATCTCCAATTTTAAAGGGACAACAGCGAGCAATGCTGAATTATGATTACCAACAACAACGTTTTCTAATTACTCACAATATATAAACAATCTATTAACATTGTCTTTTATATCTGGTAAAAAACTTCCTTCATAAGTAAATATGTTCTCATTTCCTTTTACATGATCATGATATGAAATATTTTCACCGCACGTTATCTTCATTGTATGTGTAATTATATCCTTGTCAAAACCTATTAAACCTATATTTTAACCCTTGCAAAAAAGTGAACGTCATTGTTACGTTAGAAAAATTGTTCCTAAACATAGAGGTTTATATTTTTTATTTCTATACACGGTATTTTGAGTGGGATTGGTACTCCACGCTATCTCAGCTGTAAAATCATACGTGTGATATATGAGCGGATCGTTATTATCAAAAGATTGTAGGTTTAGAAACTCAACACGTTCATCATCTTTTGAAGTACTATGGTCATGTGCTTCGTGGCAATAATCATAAAAATATTTTGGTTCAATCATTAACGCATTTTGTCAAAACTTTTTTTGATTTACCCATATATCAAAATAGCCATTCCATGTTAACATTATTTTACCATTAATATTTTCACTAAATTTAACGCCGTATTCTTCTATATGTGTATTTATTACATATAACAACTGTTGTAAGTTATATACACCGTTTTTTATTACAACATTATCCAATGCAGAACGTAAAGTATCTATAGGTGTAGGTATCGTTACCACAAAATCTTTTGTATAATTTGTATGATCAGAAAGTATAGTACTACTGGGAAATATATAATTCATACTTTTTTTTAATTCTTCACAATAAAATTTACCACTTTTCCTCAATTCTAAAATTATCTCAAATTTTTTAAATCTTTTCATACAGTAAATAATCAGCATAATTGCATGAATTTGTTATGGTGATAACACAACGCACTATTTC
The DNA here is from genome assembly GCA_016169945.1 of Trachythela sp. YZ-2020. Classification (NCBI taxonomy): domain Eukaryota; kingdom Metazoa; phylum Cnidaria; class Anthozoa; order Malacalcyonacea; family Clavulariidae; genus Trachythela; species Trachythela sp. YZ-2020. The sequence goes on along the minus strand of JADLSH010000005.1, from coordinate 95,763 downwards.
ACCGAACAACCCCCTTTCCCCAGGTCTATAAATTATAATTGTTCACATCAGAGGTCCTCGCTTGTTATGTGCAGAACTAGTGCACAGAACGGACTTGACGTCCACTTTAATATTCGTATAAACTGTCTGAGATAGCTGAGTGACATATCTATAGTACTATAGTATTGGTTAATTCATTTACCAGAGAGGACTTTTTAAGGATGGCAATATTTCCAGGAAACTTCCCCATGCAAGATTGAGCAAAATATTGTATAATAAACACTAACTTGATGTTGCACTATCTGGCAAGTCATCGAACCTTAAACATTTTTGACGCAGCTTCCAACATTATTTCACCCTCTTTACCCGGTAGTTTTCTCCATTTGGCCGCGAACGATACAAACTTACACCAAGACATGTATGTAAATGCAGTTAATTTTTGTTTTGCATTATTCACAACATGCATAACACAGAAATCCCTTCTCTTCGACGACTGACTTTCATCAGTCGCCATTGTTTACAAGAGAATGAAGACAAGCTGTCGACGATGCCTTGTGAACGCAGGAAGACAAAGTAACACTGTATGTGGATGCATGAAAGATAACTTGCCATGCACAGCAATGTGTCAGTGCCAAGGTTTACCCCCTTCACAGTTTTCGTTTTATTTTATTGTACATGTATAATCGCAATTGAAAGTATTCGGGCATTCTGAATCTGCAAATTCCGGTGTCGTGACCGGTCGTGACCAGCGAATCCCATTGGGTGTCATGTAAAGGATGCCTAAGTAAATCGGGGTAGGGGGGTAGGCATCATGTATACTTATGAAATTATATGTGTTTAGGTATTTGAGTGGTGAAACCAGCCTATGCTATTAAAGTTCAGGTCAAATCCAAATGTAAACAAACCTGTGGCATCAGTTTGTTTACATTTTAAACACGCTATATTTAAAAAATATGACGTGTTCTGGTTTGTTAATATGATAAATTACATAGACATAGTATGACCATTTGCCCATGCTGGCCTCACCACTAGTATTTTTATTAAATCATATAGTCTAAATGATGATGAAATGTTGAATTTGTGTCTTTGGGAGCATTACATGGTGGTATATAATATAAACTCTTTAGTAGTTGTAACATAAAGTAACTAAAAATAATGCAAATACTCAGCTATTTTTCAACTTCCAATATGGCCACCATTGTTCGTGAACTGAGCTGCACAAAGAGCCGATTCTTGCCTTAATGAGCAAATTTCCAATTTGACAAACATCAGTAAATTAATAAGCAATACTTCAGGTATGTGTGACTTTTCAAGGTTCAGAGTCTAATTATCGATCAATAATAACACATAAAATCCACCAATAATACATTCTTGTTTATTTTTTATCAAAAATTTCACTCGTTTATATACATGTCATATGATAATGTATTCATATATAATGTACCTAGCAGACAGTTCTTATGTTACACGATGTTGTGCAGTGATACCTACAGCACGACATTGTATAACATAATTTTAGAAAAAAAATTTTTTTATACATATACAATAAATGACTGTTTATTCTTTATCCCAAAGCTGTCCACAACCTCCACAACCATGCAATATTCTATCGTCTTAGTATTGTTTTTTGTTCTTTTTCTTTCTTCTCACACATCTTCAGGAGGCAATCAACGTGAGCGTTCAAGTTCATAACGTTGTCATCTTCGTGATAATTTGCCAGACATAGGGCGACACGTCGCACATTGTACAGGGTTCTTGGCATCCTTGCACATCACAATTTTATGTCCGCAGCACACCATCGTATAACATGTAGACTGTCCGCTAGTTATCGTCTCTAAACAGAAGTGACATTATTCGTCTTTATCACCAGCCTGTGCTAAATATCCGAAAAGACTAACAATAATATTTTTTTACCTGCTGCTAAACCAACTACTGTTGCGTGTGTGAAGATAAATAACCGTTTTAAAATATTGTACACTTACTATAATTAGCGACGTGCCTCACAAGGTTCACAGTCTAAGTATCGATTTCATGCCTGTCAAACATGCATGTGAAAGCACCAATTAGAAGTGTCCGGAAAATTCTGCACGTCCGTGCATAATCCGTTTCTAAAATTGCATAATTTATTTTGGCTGTTGAACATTTAGGGTTGTGGAGGGAGACAGAAAACCTAGTGGGGAGAAAGTGGGATTTTCAAAGATAATTTTGATACCAAGTTTACTATGGTTACAATTCGCTTTGCTTGTGAAAGAGTTCTTCTTCCAAAGCACTTGCACGAATGGCAACGTTTTGCAAAATATACTAAAAATTCGGAATTTTTGGCTAGTTATAACTTTTTTGTTATTACCCCGATTTTTAAACTGTTTCGATTGTTGTGATGCTAAAATATCAACTTAAAATCGTATGTTTCTTGTTTGTGGACTTTGGTTAAAAAAGTCGTAAAATATGCCATTTTGAAGGAGTTACAATACAAATTGTTCAATGTCGTCAAATATGCGAAGCCGAACCAATGCATCGAAAAGCTATCGGGGAGAAACAAAAAGGGGACAAAAATTATTCTTAAATGCTTAAATGAAGAGGTAAGATACACTTTTGGTTAGTTGAATCATATTATTGCAATAATGTTTGAAACCAAAATACCACTCGAGTGTTGTTTCAGTAAACATTGGCCCAGTGGTTTCTAATACTCAAATTGTTGATTCTGTCAATATATATGAGAGATTGAGCGTGTATTGGACTTTAAAACGTCAATATATGTGACTCTACTTATTGTGATGAACACTGGCAATAATATCTTGCATGTGTATGTGTATATGAGGACTGAGAAAATTCATTGAATAAGTCCTAAGATGAAATTATATTTTGCATGTCATTACTAGCCTGGCATGCAGAGAAAGAGCAGGCAGGAGGCAGAGCAGATTTACTATAACAAAGAGCTCAAGCATATAATTTCTAATAGTTGGGCTGGGCTTCCATTTGCAGATCACACTTATACCCTAATCTGATTAATATATTGAGCATGTGGTGCCAGTGTAGGTAGCATCTATATAATAAGCTTTGGGTCTTTCTTTAGGATCAATCTAACTGAAAAATACAACAAACACTTTGACGGTTTGAGACAAAAGGCCTTCTCTCAAAACATTGAAGTTTGTGTTGTATTTTTCAGGTAGATTGATTCCAAAGACCCGAACCTTCGGATTAAGGTGCTTGATTTATTTAGATTGTTGTCTTCACATCACTACAGCATGTGGCAAGAACAGTCTTCCACCATTACATATGCCACAAGCTTTCAGTGTACTCTCATGTGTCAAGTATAACTTCAAGTCCAAATCCAGTAGTAGGGGGGGGGGCTGACATTTGTGAAATAAATTACAAATAGATTTCAGTTACAGTTACTCCTGGAAAAGCAGTTTAATACTTTCAATTAATTTCAGCCCCCCCCCCCCCATCTGAAAAGGCTTCCTATGGCTCTGCTAATTTTTTGTGTTTTTATTATTATTTTCCCATTTATTATAGAAAATACTGAATATACATAATTATGCTGCAATGTGCTCGACTTTGTTGTTTAATTCTGTCTAATCACAGATAAGTTTACTTGTTAAGGAAGGGGACTTGTGCTGTAATTGGTTAACAAACCTGTCTGCCTTTGTTTTATGTTGAGCCGCAATGTGCCCCACCTTGCTATTTTACTCAGTCTAATGCCAGGAAAATTGACTGTCAAGGAAAGACCTTGCATGCTGAATGGGTTGAATTATTGAGTGGGCAAAGCCAACAATATAGCAGAAGACACTTTAGTGGACAACAACTTTGAATACTTTATTTTCCAAAATACTAAACTATAATAAGTTACTAAACTATAATAAGGACTTGTTCATACATTTACATACACTTGTTTCATCTACATAATTATACATATTGGCAGTACTTACTAAACCAGATAATGTTACACAAAATGTATGAACCCAAGAACTTAATTTTCCCAAATTCTGTCTGAATATTTCTAAAGCTTGGAATGTATAGGGATCAGGCATTGCAAGATATTACATCTGGACCCAAATTACAAAATAGCTAAATTTTCTCCCCAGTTCTTCTGGCAAACACAAACGAAACCCCCCTGCAAGCGAAACCAGTCAATCTCTCTCTTTGTTGCTTGACTCAACTTCTTCGCAACTTTGTCAATCATGTTAACCCATTAGCTAGCAATGCGCCCATGTGCACCCTACTTCAGTATTTTACTCTGTCTAACATTAGTGGTGGTTAAACACTCAATGTTAAAACCCAAAGTATGTTAATTTATAGGGAACACTAGTACTAAATAAATACTTTATAATATCCAACTGTTTCTATTGTCAACCCAGCAAATTGGATAAGTAGATACATCAGTTATTGTGACATCTTTTACAAATCAATTTCAATTTGCCTGCCAGAATGCATGCTTATGTTTATATTTTGAAACGTTTTGTCACATAAAACCAGAATTTAACTTATTTCAGCATGCAATGGCTTTCCGTAATTATTCCTTCTCTACACTTTATACTGACAGGTACAGATTTGTAAAGAAGGTTTACCCACTTACATACCATCATCATCATCATCATACTCTTTATTTAAAACACGGTATCGCTTCATTTACATCAATGGTCTTCCAGGGAGCCGTGTTACATAATTATTATAAAATAGGTATAAAGTACCAAAAAAACTAAACTATAACTTAACTAACAATAACGCTATATTTTCCTTTTTCAGATTTATATCTAGGAATGTGTAGGTTTTTTTCTGAATTTCTCACATTGTAAGAATGAACATTTGACGTTTTTGTAAAAATCTTTCTCAAGTACAATGGAGAAAGGTTGTTGAAGATTTTAAACAATAGCACAGAAAGTTGCATATTTCTTCTGTGTTCTAGTTTTTCCCAACCCAGATCATCCAGTAATTCACTAGAGTGCTTATTCATCTCATAACTTGAGAGTGTCACTATCCTTGCAGCCCTATTTTGTAATTTTTGGAGTCTTTCAGATAGACCTTTCCCAATGATCAGTGCCTTGTACATATTTACTCGTGTTTGAAAAGGTATTAGAGACCTTTAGCATTGCGTTTTTCGCAAAAACCGCAAACCGCAAACCGCAAAATATCACGTGACCCTGGTCTTGCGGTCGCGTTTGACGTTGACGTTTCATACGGCAACGTTTTAACACTATTTAAAGTTTAGAAACACACGTTTAACTACTAAAGCAAAGTTCTTTGGCCTCTTTTCTTGATACATGGCAATTTTTATCCTTAGATTATAACTTTTACAAGAGTTATGGCGATTATTACCGAGCAAGTGAGAATAGCCATGCGGAAGTAAACAAAACATGGCGTACTCATTACGCGGTAAGCAGGAATGAAACGTCAAGCTAAATGCACCAAACTGCCCAAACGTCTAACGGCAAACCGCTAACCTGAAACCGCGGTTTGTGGTTCGCGGTCTGAAAAATTTACGCTATGCTAAAGGTCTCTATTGTTGGGCTTACACGTTTCAAAACTGCAAGTCCAGCAGAAAGTTTCTTGGAAACTATGTCAATATGTTTGTTCCAGGTTAGATTTTCATCAATATGGACCCCAAGAGATTTATATGTTGTTTCTCTGATAAGGGATACATTGTTAACCTGTATTTTAAAAGTCTTTTGGTACTTGGGAAATCATAAACTGACTCCCTATTATCATGTATTTTGTTTTCCTAACATTTAAGGTTAATTTATTAGCTATTAACCATTCATGAATCACATTGATACCATGATTCATTTGAGCATTAAGGATATTTGCATCCGCACTTGCTGAAGTCATGGTGGTATCATCAGCGTACATTCTTGGTTTGGAAAACAAATTACATGAAGGGAGATCATTTATATACAGAATAAATAGTAGTGGTCCTAAAATAGAGCCTTGTGGTATTCCACAATTTAATGAACAAACATCTGACAGCACTCCATTAACCAAGGTTTTTTGCTTTCTTTCAGTAAGATAAGATTTAAACCAATCAAGAGATTTAAATTTTACTCCATAAAGTTCTAGCTTTTTTATCATAATAGAGTGGTCCATGGTGTCAAAAGCTTTTTTAAGGTCCAGAAATATCACACCATTTAGAAGGTTTTCATCAATATTTCTGTACCACTCATTGGTAATTTCAAGTAATGTTGTTTCAGTGGAAAACATAGGCCTGAAACCTGATTGAGATTCAGTTAAAAGATTATTTTCATTTAAATAAGCATAAAGCTGATTGAATACAATCTTTTCAATCAGTTTACTTACAATAGGAAGGACAGAGATTGGTCTATAGTTATTAGGATCAGCCCGGTTGTCTTCTTTGAAAATTGGCAAGACTCTTGCCAGTTTCCATTTATTGGGGAAAATTCCAGTGGTGATTGATAGATTAATTATATATGTTAATGACTGTAAGACTACTGGTGCTGCTTCCTTTAATAAGCGAGTAGATATATTATCAAGCCCAGTAGCTTTATTGTTGGACAATTTGTTGATTAAATGTAATATCACTTCACAAGAAGTTTGTTTTAAAGTAAATGTATGATTTGAAGGAGTGATATAATCTCTAAAATTAGAAGAAGTATGAGGTATCTTTGAAGCTAGAGAAGGTCCAACTTCAGAGAAATGTTTGTTTAAACTTGCACTAATGCTACTAGGGGTATTATATGTAACATTTTCAATATTAAGTTTATTTATGTTGGTGGTCTTGGATTCATTTCCTATTATTTTGTTTATTCCCTTCCACGTTTTCCTGATATCACCATAGTTATCTTTAAAATAATTGTCATAATAGTCAGTTTTTGCTGTTTTAATATCATAGTTTACTTTGTTTTTCAGGAACTTGTAGTTTTCCCAATTTGTATCAGAAGAAAATTTCAAAGCTATTTTTTTAGATTTGTCTCTTTCAAACATTTGTTTTTAGTTCTGGCGTGATCCATGGTGAGGTTTTCCCGAATTCTCTTTTCTTGCATGGTGCATGTTTATCAGCAGTGTCCAAAAACATCTGCTGCCATATGTTCCATGCTTTATCTGGATCATTTTCAATCTCTACAAGGTGCCAGGGGGCTATAGCGAGATCATTTCTGAATTTCAAAGGATCAAATCTTTTAAAACATCTAGCTTTTACTAGTTTAGGACTTGATTTTGGAATACAAATATTTCTTATTGCATATACAGCTATTTCAATTAAGGTTGTCCCCGAGCAAAGCGGAATAGTCGAATTCAAGGGCGAAAGGCTTGCTGGGAATCGGTAGAATATTAATGACCAAGAATTTGACAAACCTCAGTGGTTTCCTAAGAAATTAGCAATAATATTTCAAAGTAGAAACGTATTAAATATTTTGTGGGCTGTTCTTTGTGGGTAATTCCTTTGAGACGTTTTTATGCATCAGTGGCTCAGAGCTGTGAATGAATCAAGGTGGCATTTATGGCTGACATACAATTTTGTGATGGAACAAGTTCGAGGCATTTTCCACTGACTAAGTTATAACGACAGGAGTCACGAATAATCATAAGTTTTGCAGCACGTTTAATTGCAAATTGGTATACAGGGTGTATAAAAAACAAACCTTTCGAAATTAACATATTCTTCTTAACCATAAGATTTTATACCCTTGGGAATTTAAAATGCCTTCTAATCGTATGAGTAGCATAAAGTCTTGCACTTAAGAACAATATGTTAATTTCTTAGGAATCCACTGAGGTTTGTCAAATTCTTGGTCCATTAATTTTTTGGCGATTCCCAGCAAGCCTTTCGCGCTCGTATTCGACTTTTTTCCGCTTTGCTCGGGGACAACCTTAATTGAAATAGCTGTGTAAGACTATGATCACTCAATCCAATATTTGACACCCCAATATGAGAGTATTTCAGGGGATCATTCTTTAAAAACAAGTCAATTATGGAAGAAGTGTCCTTAGTAACACGAGTAGGTTGTTCAATTAATGGCTATATTTATACATATCGCAAATATCCAATAATCTTTTTGTTTTATGATCTGGTGGTGAGGCTCCCACATTACAATTTAGATCACCAATAATATTTACTTCCATATTATAAACTTCTAAATTTTCTAGAATCGTTTCAGAATTATTTATAGTATCAATTGTTGAACCTGGTGGTCTTACCAAGTCCCAACAATGAAGGGTTTGGTTTTACGTTTTGTTACCTGAATAAAAACCATCTCAAGATTATTTTCTTTGAGATTTGTCAGACGTTTGTAGTTTATGGAACTTCTAATAAAGAGTCCTACACCACCACCAAATCTGTTACGATCTTTTCTCTCAAAGTCATAGCCAGCAATATTAATTTCACCATTTGAAATAGTTTGGTCAAGACGTGTCTCATTTACAGTTAAAATATCAATAGATTTGTCCAGCATATAAATTCTAAGTTGATCAATATGCTTATACAGACTAACCAGGTTAATGGAGGCTAGTTTAAAGCCTCTGGTATTAGGAATACCAAAGGATGGTGCTGACGTATGATGTGATTCATACGTGGTAGGGGTGGGAGTATCAGTAATCACTGGATGATCATGGTTAGTATTATTTCCCACCCTGTTGAGGTTAACATGAGATCAAGCAAACATACCTAAACAGTTAACAAAATGATTACAAATAATATTATTACCTGTCTCGTTTAAGTGTAATCCACTCTTATTTACATTGTTACCTCTAATGTTCTTGTGTTCGATTAAATTCCAACCATTTTCTTTGCAGGATTTCTTTAGCCTCTTGTTGACCTCTTTCACAGCCTCGTTTAGGTTGTCCCTGTCAGATCTTGTAATTAGTTCCGAGATTATGACATTGGTGTTGGTCTTGTTCTCAATTTGTCTTGCAAGATCCACAATGTTGTCCGCAACCTTGGCTCAGCATTTCGAAGGTCATTTGTTCCGATGTGGAGAACCACTTGTTCTGGTGCTCTCTCTATAGTTGGTTTCAGGTAGTGCTTCATATCAGATGTATTGGCACCTGAAAATGATTTTACCACAACCTTACCTTTAACTCTTTTGCCAATGTTCCAGCCTTGAACTTTTTTAATCATGGAGTCTCCAATGATAACAGTTGTTGGTACTTGGGTGGTAGATCCAGAAGGACTGGTTTGGTTTTGCTTCTTCGCAAATTCAGTAGGACTGGATTGTGGCGGTTTCATCTTTTTGTCAACTCTCTTCTTTTTCTGAGGATCTTCCTGGTTTCCATCACGCTTAACTTGATCAGTGTTTAACCATTGATTTGATTTCTTTGGTTGGATTGGCTCCATTATCATCGCTTGGACCATGGTCTATATTATTAACCGGGCTTTCATTATCTTTTATATATAGGCGTTCATTGTTTAACAGTCGCAGTGCAGTTAGTAAACTATTCTTTTCTTCGTTGATAATTCTAGCTTCTTGTTTCAGGTTACAGTAATGCGACTCTAACTCTTCTACCCTCGATTTGAGCTGATTATTATCGTGCTGAAGCGAAGATATCAACTCTTCATCGTCGAGATTTTGAGGCTTTCGGTTCTTAGAGAATTCAGCTTTGAAAGTTTTCATTTCACTGTTCATCATTTCTTTGATTTTTGCTTCAATGTAAGAGTAAATATCGTCATTATTTTGGTCTATACTGCTTTTCGACTGGCATCCGTTTGGTCGTTCTGCGTCACTGTCACTAGTCACTGTCACAGTATTGGCTTCGTCAACAATTACATTTCCATCAACTTCGGGCTTTCCTTCGGCAACTGACTTCTCAATGGCGGCTTTAAGTCGCTCTACAAGTATAGATTTGTTTTCACTTTTCTTTAGACCTCTTTTTCCTAATTCAGCATTTCGGATTTATACGAGTACAAATCCTTTCCATTTAACATAGTATTCAACTCCTCGACCTCGTGGTCGTCCTTCGCCAGCTCAAGTTTCTCTTCACACGCGATATCTTGCTCATTGTCACTTGTACTGACTTCATTCGGTGGTTTATCTGTTTGGCTGTCATTTACACATATTATAGATACGTTTTCGGTCAACGACGTTTCGTTTTGTGGTGGGAAAGTAGATTCGTTTGCAGAGTTTAAAATTTTACAACCTTCTGCCATTTTGAATATCAATACCATAATATGATATTACTCATATTAGATTTTCCAAATTCTCCAAATGACTCCTGCTTTTATATTTATATAGAGTGGCCCCAATTTAATCACAGTTATCATAAAAAATCGGGTTCTTCCCACGATTTCTCCAGCAACACTGCTAAAAAATCTTCAGTCTTATCTCTCTCCCCACTATTAGCACAATATTGCCAACTTTTATTCAAAATTTTCTCAATTACATCGCCCCTTGTTTTGTTCAGTAAACTGATTTTGTTTGATCATTTTCTCCACCATTTTGAAAGAATATGCCTGAATACTTCATGTAACCGATAGATTTTGGACAATTTCACAGGAATAACCGCTGGGCAATATGTATCGCATATTGGCGAGTTCATACGCATTTTTGACAGACGTGTCTGACGAATGAGGTTTAAGATGACCATATGCAGCCAACAAAATATACCCTCTGTACACTTACTATCATAAGTGATATATATACTCGCTTACTAATATATATATTTGCAACGAGGCTACTGATGTGTTAACGACATCCAACGACTCACATTGCTGACAGTTAGGATCTGCAATGTTCTGATTTAATAGTTCATTTTGTCAGCCTACGCATCCAATTATATCTTCTAATATCTAACATCATTCGTATAAAGTCATTGTTTTACTATTATTGGAATTAAAACCCAATGATAAAAGCATTCTGAATTCGATTGCTGGGGTAGTCTCCTCAATTATTATTGACAAACTATAATCATTCAAATGTCTCATCCGCATGGACTTTAGATGGTAGGATTATTGCGTTGAGAAATGATAAAAGAAAAATAATTGTTGAATCTCCTAAAGATTTAAGCAAACTGTAGATGGAGTAAATTGTCTTTTTCCATGAAGTTAACCATACTTTAGTTTTGTTAGTTTTTATACGTTTTGTGTGATTATTTAAGAGAGCCTAGGCTGGTGTGATTATTTAAGATAGCATAGTAAATTCGATTGTTTGTCTCTGAAGGTTCTGCTCCAGTGAATGCCTAATACGTTTTTGCCTTTTTGTTTTTTTAGCTTTGTTAACGGCATTCATTGTTTTAATCCTTGCTATAAATTGTTAGTGCACGTCTTGTTCAAAATGTGATGTGATTAATGTTGATAGCAGGAGTGAAGAGTTTTGTTTATTCCCTCGATTAGACATAAGTACTTCGCCAACAAACGTACCACATCTTACGAGATCTGATGTTGACCTTCACATGCCAAATGATATTAATATTAATTACTATAACTCAGTGGACGCAATTAATTATCTGTACTTAATTGTAACATTAGAAGTTTGGCTAAGAATTTTGATAATTTTCATAATATGCTTAATGAATAGATGCTGAATTTTCGGTCATCGGACTTACTGAAATTAAATTAAAATTTAATCAAAATCCAATTATAAATTGCAACTTACCTGGCTATAAATTTATCTCTCAACCAAGTTATTCTAATAGTGGAGGGGTTGGGTTTTACATTAAAGATAATTTAAAATTTAAAATAAGGAATGATTTGACAACATCAAAGGATGAATTTGAGGCAATTTGGATAGAAATAGAAGAAATAATAAACAAAATATGACATGTGGATTGATCTATAGACACCCTAATGGTGACCTGGGTAATTTTCAAAATTACATACATTCTGCTTTAGATAAAATTCATAGTAACAAAGTTCAGCATCAGCACCTTATTGATTCTCACCTATCCTGGAAATATCAGGTCGATCATATTGCAAAAAAAAGATCAAAAAAGGAATTGGCATTCTTTCTAAACTTAGACACTTTGTAAATATTAAGATTTTAGTCGCACTGTATTATGCAACAATATACCCATTTTTGATCTATGCATTAATAATTTGGGGCAACACATATTCAACTACACTTAAACCACTTATTATACTTCAAAAGAAAGCTATGCATGTTATAACCTTTTCTCGCTTTGATGAACACTCAACTCCTCTTTTTAAGCGTCTCCAACTCTTAAAGTTTACTCATCTTGTTACATTACACATGACCATGTTTATGCACAAATATCACCGACGACTTTTGCCTTTGAGTTTAAATTATCTCTTTACTCCTGTACATACATATAATACTAGACTTTTGACAGTTATTCTATCCGTCCACATCTATTTCGTATCTCTCAATGTTCACAGTCTAAGTATCAATCTGACCAATGAGGTTCAATATAAGCATATATGGTCAGCAAATACAAATGTAGTATGCTTTTTCCACATTCATATCCTCACATATTTTGCTTCTTTAGAAATCTCTTCTATACTCAAACAAGGACGATCTTCTGATTCCAATTCTTTTAAATTTTTTGGTTGTATATATTTATATTCGCATACAATTTTGCTTATTCTTTATCGTTGTCGCCTAATGTTTATAGGTCACTGGTGACCTATGATTTTGCAGGTTCATATCTTCGGTTCAGCGCATGCTATGTAGATGAAAATACCACCGTTCGATTCAGTGTTTTACGATGTCTTTAGAGAAGTAAATTGTGTTTGTTTACAATGCTACGCGGCCAATTTAGCCCCTTTCAAACACCTCTGAACTTTGTATTGTTTACAAATTAACAATAATTAACAATAATACAAACTAATTATATATTCATTTCGCTTTCCTACCTTTGGTTTACACGCTACAAACTCCTAAGTGTGACCATTGGATAGCTCTTGAAAATCCCGTTCGAAAGGATGTATTTAAATAAATATACTAAATAAACTAGCCATTTTATACGGTGGCTCACAAGGGTCACACACAAATATAAAAAATATACACACATGAAAAAACTAAATACACTAATAAAAATGTATGGGCTCTAAATAAAAACATAAACGATGCAAATAAAAAATAAATACAAAAATAAAAATAAATATACTAAATTAATAAAAAAAGAACAATAATAAATAATAATAATATAATAATTAATTACAATAATAATATCTTTCCCCCCAAAAAGAAAAAAATACAAACAAGAAAATCAACACACATAAAAGAAAGTAAAACTGTGCGCGCGCATGGCGTCACATGACCAGCGGTTCTACTGCGGGCGCATATTTTGAAATTTTGGTGACTTGTCTTAAATTTAAATTCTATTTGCCAATTTTATCAGTTTTTGTTCAAATTTTAATAAAACATGCCCTGTTCTGGATGTGCTGCGGTTAACATAGAAGCAGGGGCGATAAACTGCGAAAGCTGTGATGTTATAAAAGTGTGCTTCAATCGCGGTTATCCATACGATGCTATTGTCGAATTGCTTATGAATAATGGTATCCATATATCACTGAGCACATTAAAAAGGCGTCTCAAGCGGTTAGGATTGAAAAGAAAAGGAAACGTTTTTGAAGAAGATCAATTACGCGCTCTCATCACTGAAGAAATTCAAGGCCCAGGACAACTTTCGGGGTACAGAGGAATTTGGCATGCTCTGCGCCTAAAACATGGCGTCCATGTGAGTCGCCATGTTGTTGCCAGATTGTTGAGAGATATCGACCCCGATGGTGTCCAGTCCAGGAAAACCAGACGACTGCACAGAAGAACATACACAAGCAAGGGGGCAAATGCCTGTTGGCACTTAGGCGGTATGATTAAATATTTGCACCCCATTCCACCACGTGGAGGATAAACCTCAGAAAAGGTTTGACAAGTATCGGTAATTTAATGTAGTGTGTAATGCATGAGTCAATTCCAGCAGTACCCCGGCATTTGACTGTTAATTTGGCCCCACTCTTGGATATTTGCCAGTGTGTATTGTCCCCGGCCATTGGCAAGGGGGCGGGCATTGACACGTGGTATGTCACGGACCGAATTTGTGAGAAACAGAGATCGTATAAACCGCGACGCACATGCCTCGTGTTTGTTGTCAAAATTAACGACTTCCAGGGTAAAGAAGAGTTTGTCACGACTTGGCTGACAAACGATACATTTAAAGGTAGTGCATATATATTTGAATGTATTATAAACATAATAAAAGACATATTGTTGTGTTGTACATAGAACGTGTACTAGCCTGGGGAATATCTCTTACGATCCGATCAGATATTTCCCGTGGGTGGGGAAATTGCCACTATTTTCCTTCCTGGGGGTGGGGTATTTGCCAACTAGACACTGCACCACAGGCGGGAATTAGCACGAGAATTGTCAGAAAATTCTAATTCCCGGGGGGTGGGATGGTTACTCATGGATTTGACTCATGCATAATATACAAGCTGGAGTTGAACTTTTAATTATATTATATTATAGTTATTGCCCTTGGTTTGATGTTTTTGTTCACCAATTCAAAAACTTGTTTACTTTAAGTCGACAATTAGAAAATTATTTTCTGTGTTTTAGGTTATGATAAATTGAAACCTTACGGGTTTGCAATCCATGGTGCAATATGTGGGTATAGTAGGCACATTCTTTGGTTGGAGGTCTTGAGATCAAATAATGATCCACAGATTGTTGCTGGAATTTATTTAGATTTTGTCAAAGAGGTTGGTGGTTGTCCTCAACGTGTGAGGACAGACTGCGGGACTGAAAATGTTATAGTGGCTGGCATGCAATGCTATCTCCGAACAGATGGTTTGGATGAATGGGCAGGTGAAAAATCACATATTTATGGCTCTTCCCCGGCAAATCAGAGAATCGAGGCATGGTGGTCCTTTTTAAGGAGAAACCGTTCAGGATGGTGGATTGATCTTTTTCAAGATATGTGCCAAAGAGGCATTTTAGAACTTGGAAATGTATACCATATGGAGTGTCTTTGGTTCTGTTATAGCAGAATAATTCAAAAAGAGTTGCATAATGTGAAAGATCAATGGAACAGCCATTATATTAGAAAATCACAGCATGAAACTATCGCTGGAATACCAGATTTACTGTTTTTTATACCTGAATATTATGGTGGGGAAAATTGTCTTTGTGAAGCATCACATGCCAAGATACTTGAGCTAGAAACAAGTGTGCAACGTGAGGAGGAAGAAAACATTTATCAAGAGTACTTTGAATATGTATGTGAAATGAGAAATTGGCATTCTCCAGAAGATGTGCATGAAGCATTTGATATGTTTCAGCAACTAGTTAACATGGTGGAATGATTTTCGTTATTCAAATATTCAAGCTCCTATTAAAGGTGGAAAAAATTGCATAACGACAGTTTACTTAATTGTTGTTTCATTGATGATTTTCATTTCCTCATAATGGCTTCTCAAACCGAATTAACTATTTACTAGGTTTGTTTTAGTCCATCATTGAATGTTTTTAAGCTTCAAACAACTGATAGATTATAACAACGCAGACAGCATTTGACCCTGTCAGTTTATGCCTGGTTCACACTGGTCGTAATTCATCGGCGATCTATTGTATTCTTTTCCGACAGACAAAGCATTTTACACACCAATGACCACAGACAATGGAAATCCCCGATTCTTACGACCAGAGTGAACCAGGCATAAAGGCTGGTTTCCATATGATCATTACGATCGCTTTAATCGTTACGATTGCTGAAAAAATGGACCAGCGATCGTAGGGATTATATAGAAATCAGTATGGCGATTGCAGCGATCGTAACGATCATGATCGCCGAGATAGAAAAACTTCTATCTCGGCGATCGTAGCGACAAGATAGAAATCCCATGAACCATTGGGCTCCGCGATAATGCTTTTTTTTTGTCTTATTCGTCTGAAAACTCCCAATATGTTGAAGAACCAAGCATCCAGTAACAATTAAACACTAATTTATTGCTGCCATTTTCAAACTTTCGCACCATAAACTTTGTTCCCGCTCTTCACATTATACACGCAAAAAGTGAAGCGATCATATGGAAATGAACGAACGATCGCTTGTAATTCTTTTCAGCGATCGTAACGATTATATGGAAACCAGCCTTAAATATTTTATTAACATAGATAGGTCATAGATATAAATTACCAGCCACCAGGCATGGTTACAACAAGCATCTCATGTTTATATCCGCAAAGTTCATATTAACTAAACAAAACATGTGTTTTTATTAAGAACAAAAAATGTAGTAAAATGAACACCATCCAGTGTGTGCCAACACCCCTCCGTATCAGTATGTTTTTGTCAGCAAAGCATGTATGCAAAACATGTATACTGTATATCTTTCGGCAGAACAAAACTCAAATATTACACCTATATATTATTCAACTTCCCTCCCAAAAACGAAACACTGTTTAATGAAATTCTGTGGGAAAATAAGAACAGTTATTGCACTAATAAATCATCGTATTCACCATATTCCTAAACTTAAATTTGGATATAATGTAAATGTCATAGTGTTTTATCGCCGATTTGTTGACAACCTGACATTCATGAAACATTCTGGAAGATATAAAATGCGACGCCAAAGGCAAAGAAAGTTGGTAAAGTGTTAATAAAACACAAATTATGCAAATTAAGTTACTCAGAATTCGATTTAGCGCAATCACTGTACAAGGTATCATAAAAAGTAAATCAAACAGTGTTTATTTTTTCCCGACAGACAGTTAATGCCGGGCCACCATGGAGGACATCCTGTGGAGACTTTAAGGACAACCAAATCCCGAGCATTCTTAATTCCAAAAACCATCGCATTCTTGAAGCTGTTGTAATCGTTATGTACAACGGGCAACTTCATGATACATGCGCAGGTGTTTGCTTTCGGGAGCCTGGATAGATTTCCATCTTTCTCAACGTCATGAAGAAATTGAACTTCACCACGCATACCGAGAGGAGGTAGAGCTTTGCAGCCAGATGCAAAAAATAGAATTTCAGCCAAACTGATTTCGGTGGAGTCTTCTTCTGCCCCCTGCAGGAAATCGTTCCAATAAGACAACACCAGACTTTCTCCATTTCTCCGATTTGAACCTTCTTCTGCTCGATTGACGTCGAAAATTGACTCCATAATATCAGCAGTCAAACACTCGGATTTGTAACAAAATATTTCGGAACAACTTCGGATGAGTCGACATGGCTTCAAGAACACCCAAAGATCGCAAGCCTTCCTTAAAACTGGAGTACGACGGTTCGCATCTTCCCAACACATGCCAATTAATCGTGAGTTGGACCACCTTGTCGACATCCGCTTTCGTTCGCATCACTTTCATCGTGCCTGCCATATCAAGTATGACGTCCAGCTTTTCATCACGGATGATTTGATGAGCATCGCTAACAGTAGGAGCTTGCAGCAATTTACCAAGGGAGGATCTCAACTCTAGATCAGGAATTTCTTCAAGTTTAGCAGTAAGGTTAAGCGTTCCTGAATCGTTAACAATTGCATCATAACAAGTTGGTGACAGACAGTTAACACCCGGGCCACCGTGCACAAGCGACATGGCAAAAATTTCCCCTGCCATAAAATATTCCCTTTCCTCCAAAGACGTTGCGTTTAGTGACAGGAATTTGGACGTTGGTTCGCCAAAGAAGAGTTGAGAAATAAGCAACCATTCAGTTATGAGGGTAAAAAATTCTCTTGCCGGACCTCCCATGTCAATAGCACCTTCTGATTGCCCAATGTCATCCGTAAATTTCACGGATAACTTATTCTCGGGGCTGAAAGATTTTCTGTTTAATGCTCGTTTTGTTCCGTCCCATACATGATTCCGACTTAGATTAAAAATGGAATTTTTTTCCAGGGATAATTGTTTGGCAAGATCCGCCAATACCTCTTTCAATGTACTGTTCTCTTCAATGTCTTCTCTGACACTTAATATTTCCACAGCTTCCGCCACATGATCATTCTCAAATACATCAGAATTTACTTCGTCAAAGAGTAAAGTTGCATATATGCTATCTAAATCATTAGGAGGTTGATGTTGAGTATTACTGGAGGAAGCCAAGACTTCGTTTGAGGACGTGGTAATGTTTTCGGGAGTTTTTGAAAGTTCTATTAATGCAATGTCTGTCTTGCAACTATATAAAATGAAAAATAACCAATTAAAGGTTTATGGCGAACTTAAATTTTGATAAGATAAGAAGCCATCTGGGCGTTTTTTCCCCTTTTGGCCGGTTCAAAGTGTTACTAGTATGTTTTTCTAGATTATTAGAAGGGTGGCTAATTAAATGGTGGAGTCTAATTGGCTAAAAACCTGTAGGTAAATGTACATGATTATAAATCACAAAAGCTCCCAAAGTTTCAACAAAAACAAGGCATAATCAACCCTACTATCCATACCAAATTGGATTTTATTTAATCCACTTTTTGTTCCAATCCATAAAATAGGGGTTAATGTAGGTGGAGCGGTGGAAGATTACTTGCTGGTTTTAAAGTGGGGCACATTAGACGGGAATAAAAAGAGGCTGGTGGAAAATCGATTAATCGTGCTTATTAATTAAACGAATTAGGACATTGGTAATATATAGATATTAACAACAACACAAAATGTTTCTTTCACTGCCTAAAATAGACAAAAACTTCTCGACATTTCGACCCAATGGGCCTTCGTCAGAAGAGTTAGTATGAACGAAAATATTTGGGGCACATGTTTTGTATGAGGACAAAGCACGTGATAACAATAAAGCAATGGGGATCAACAAATCAAACAAATTAGAAAACTATTCCGTTGTCAAAGAAACGCCTGTATTGCGGGTTAAAATAGCCCGCAATTAAGGAGGGCTTTGGCAAGGGAATAGCTGATGTAAATAAAGAAATGGAAAATCATATTACAACAAGAAATGAATCGTAGGGGATAGCCTAGTTTGTGTACAGACTGTGATTATGCTATATCACAGTCTGTTAAAATTCGTAGCATTTCTTGTCGACCCCCAGCTGCGCTACCCAGATCTGGGTAGTTGATTCTGATTGGTTATTGTTAAAGGGCATATGACTCGAAAATTGACGGTGTTATTTTTTAGTCTAACATGAAAGATCATTGAAAACTGTATAGTAACTTCTTTGACAGATTTTTGTTTTCTTGCTTCGTTTTTAGAGATATTTCATTTTGTATGATATGCAAAGGACCAACTTCCTACGTCACACATGCATAATGACTTACTTTAAAATGTTATATAATTTTGTCTCTATCAAATAAATTCGCTCAAAATGAATGATGTGCACGAGATGTGTCCACAACAACGCCCATGTAGGTTTTCTACTGATCGTGTTTAGTCGTATTAAAAATATACAGCTTTTAGGGCTAAATCATTATGCATATGTGACATAGAAAGTTGGTCCTTTGCATATCATACAAAATGAAATATCTCCAAAATGAAGCAAGAAAACAAAAATCTGTCAAAGAAGTTACTCTACAGTTTTCAATGATCTTTCACATTAGACTAAAAAATACCACCGTCAATTTTCGAGTCATATGCCCTTTAAACTCGCTATATTCTGATTGGCTGAGTTCAAAAGTCAACAAAATTTTGACTTTTGATATAACGTAAACAAATCGCATCATACTCTGGGAATCAATCTGTATCAAGAAATCACAGTTATGTTTTGTTTTGAAAACTGGTAAAGTATATACACTAAATAGAAATAAGAATTATTTATCACAAAAATTGCAAAAAAGGCTACAGGAAGTACTTTAAAGAATTTTAAGGGTTGATTCCACTTGAATAATTTTGTTGCAGATGGGTTAATTTCCTTCCTATTAGCTGACAAACCAGACAGACCATGGGCATGGAGTACAAGTTTGATCCAATATTGATACTTTTCTGTTTGTACCTGAAACTCTGTCCAACATAAGAGCTTGTTTCTCCAGATGAAATTGTGGCCATGGAACTATCACTAAAAAGTTGAAGTATGCTAATAAGAATGTAATCATTTTAATAGTGTTTACTAGAGATGCAGGATACAACTGATGCATCAGTGCATGGACTTGCATATATCAACTATCAAGGGAATTTCTTGTTGCACTGAAAAAACAGGAATTGTGGAAAGTAGGTTTGCTGAGCTACAAAAATGTAATTAAAAATGACTCTCTAAAATTTTATGTTTACAATTTTAGATGTACTACAGAACCAACAGTACCTGCAAATTCTTTTGATTTCATGTCTTGAAACTACTTCATCATTACTTATGTTATCACCATGAATATCGCCAATATCCTGTGTTTGATTAAAAACGAAGAAACATGAAACATTGAAACAAGAATTTTAAGCATCTCTGCTCTATTATCTAATTATGAAGACTGTAGTAACCCATTAATTTGCAATACTCTCCCCTTGACAAGTAAAATCATCTGGTGTTAAAGAGTAAAAGAATAAAGTAGAATGCATCTGAGTGCATTGCAATTTAATTAATGGGTTGGTATTAATTATTCTCAATAATTAATAACATATTCTGTTGTCTTTCTATCAAGCTCGTGGTAGGTTGATGGTACTGGTATTTCTGAAAATAATTTTTAATGCGGTTAATTATATTTTACCAAAATACATATAATTTTCGGTAGTAGTCAACAAATGTTTTGGTAAATGGGAGGAGGTTAATTTTAGGGCATCTTAACAAATTTCATTATTTGTAATGGGGCACCTCGTGAATTGATTTATTATATTGTGATCGGAGACATTTTATATATACATTTTGTAATGCACTTGTCATTGGAAACCCATAGTTCGGAAAGGGTTTGACCCCTTTTAAATATCCCCTTTTACCAATATACCCCCTTTTAGGTTAGTTGTCGTATATATGTACAATATTCCAGGACGAGAAAAAAATGCGAATTTCTTTCACTAAAAAATGCGCTAAAATGACACACCAGATAAATAATTCAAATATTTAATATTTTACTAGTTCAAAATTGAAGGCCAAAAATCACCTGAAATTTAGTTTTTATTCTTTTGCAGTTTTAATTTGAAAAAAAAACGCATGTTCCTCACTGATTTTTACAACAGCTTTTTTTGCTCATCACTCATCACTCCCCTTTTAAAATCACCCCCCCCCCTTTCGGTACCCCCTCCCATTATTACACAAAAATTCATCCCCCCCCCCTTTATTGCCTTTTTTGGGAAAGTTCATCGGACTATGGTTAAAACCCCCACTCCCCCCAACCTGGGGAAATGTTGGCCATAATGGGGGATTATATGGGGCTTAGATCAATTTTCTTGCCCCAAGGAGGTGGGGCTTAGTCCACTTTGGCAACATCCTTCTTTGAAAGAGAGACCAGTGCCTAGTTACAAAGCATGTGCCATATACCATAGCCCCCATAAGTATAGGGGTGACAAATCATCCAAAGGAGGTGGGGCATTTTTCTTTTTTCAACAGGGTTTCCAACGACAAATGCACAAAATACCCCCCCCCCTCCCAAAAAAGTGATATTTCTCAAAACAACAGGTCATATGATATAAGTAATCATGACCTGTAAAGTAGAAACGTATGCGTGGTTGTACTACAAAAAATATGCCTGATCTCACAGTTATTTCATAATATATAAGCATTGTAAGGCATAGTCCAAGTGGCGAAGCCAGCCCGACAATTTGGTCATGCTATGCAAATGATTGCCATGTTCATAGACCGTGAAAACAACCAATTTCTAAAGAAATGATGATTTGAAATTTGCATAGCATGACGAAATTGTCGGGCTGGCTTCGCCACTGCTGATACTACCATATATAAGAGAATTACCGAACCTGGTTTGATGATAATTTGTCATCATCTTCATCAATGCCTTCGTTGGCAAGGTAGTCTTCTCGTTTGCAAATAAAAAAAGTAAGTCTTTCGTATGGTTTCCCCAACTCATCTTTATATTCCTTCAACGTAAATGGTTTTTCGGTTCGAATCATGCAAACTAACGTCAAATCAGGATACAACAGGCAATAATCTTCCGGGTAATTTGACAACGGCGATTAAATCTGCTCAACTTTTCAACTGCCTTTCTTCTTAGCTCGTACGCTTTGATGGCAGGAGAAAGAGAGAGCGAGTGTTGAGATCCTCTGACCAATTTCAAACGGTCACTATCTTCTCTATACGTCATCAAAGCTATTTTGCATGTCACCACTTTTTCTTTGTCGGTTTCCTGATTGCTTTTTCGTTTTCCGAAGTCTTCGACTTGGTTTTGAAATGCTTTTGACGATCGTTTTCTTTGAGCCTTCTAAATTCTGTGAATGACAACAGAGGTGGACCGGTACCTGAAGGCAAACGCGATGAAACCTTACTGCCCTCACTGCACGTGGCCGTACTGGCTGAAGCATTTTCTGGCCGTGATTTGTCTGAAGCACCAGCTTGTACAACAGAAAAGCCGCATTGATGGCAGAACAATGCACCATCGACGGCTTTAGCCCCGCAACTTGAACAAAACGTCATGAATTTATCAATAAATTTACATGGAAAGCAATAAAAATCTTGCAAAAACGCGGAAAATGGAGCTCAGCAAAATATGCGCCCGCAGTAGAACCGCTGGTCATGTGACGCCATGCGCGCGCACAGTTTTACTTTCTTTTATGTGTGTTGATTTTCTTTTGTTTGTATTTTTTTCTTTTTGGGGGAAAAGATATTATTATTGTAATTAATTATTATATTATTATTATTTATTATTGTTCTTTTTTTATTAATTTAGTATATTTATTTTTATTTTTTATTTGCATCGTTTATGTTTTTATTTAGAGCCCATACATTTTTATTAGTGTATTTAGTTTTTTCATGTGTGTATATTTTTTATATTTGTGTGTGACCCTTGTGAGCCACCGTAATTTTATGACAATTCTCGACTTTTCCCGTGAAAATCCCGTCTTTATTGCGAAATCCCGGTTTTGTCGGCGCACGCTCGGGCAACTTCGGAAGCTAAATATCCGCGGCTTTGCATCCTAGCGTATTGAAAGTACCGGCAATCGATTCCGCGTCATTTAAATGCCTAGATGGCGGATTTTCATTGGTTTATAGCAATCAACACTGACCTTATATGGCATTTCGTAATTAATTTGCGCGTGCGGGAATCAAATTTTAACGATCTCGGCATTTTGCATGCGACTTTCAAAAAATAAAATAAAATACTTCTACTTCTTCAAATGCAATGAAACTTTCCAATAATATTCCTTTTTATATGAGCTACAATTTTGGTCCAACATTTGCTAACATTTGCTCAAAAATTCTGGGATATTTACATTTTGAAACAACCGATCGTAATTACAGCGCAAGGCGACAACGAAAAAGAGACAACATTCTTTATTAACATCGTCTTTATTCAATGTATTTCTATATTTTTCATATAAAAACAAACGCCATATTTTTTCATTAAATGCAAAATTTTGTGATAGTATTATAAAAATACCATTTTTATAAGTATATAGCGTTGAAATTTCTTCATATGGATTATATATATTTGGTTGTTTAAGATTTTTTAAAAACCTATACAAAATTGTTTCGTCAAATGTTTTTGTAACGATAAAATAATAATCACCTTTGTTTGGTTTTAAAAACATTTGTACGGGCATTACAGTGTAAAATGGGGTTTGTTTCTCAAAACGTAAAACAACAAGTTGATGACGTGTAAAATAACTATCTACATCAATTTTACTATTTGCACCTATATTGCCTATTTCCACTCTATTGCTCTAAACTTTATATATCAAATACGTATAATTTACAGGTAATTTTAAAAACGGTTTATAAGGATATGGTTTATAAAACGGTATTATATGCAGCAATGTGTCGTTTATATCCACGTCTTTATTAATCCCATTGGTGTTATGTTTTGATGTGGTGATTGATAACCGTTCCATCTTTGGTTGTAGTACAAATCATATCATCATCATATTCGTTCTAAAAAATAAATAATTAAATAACCGTTTTAAAATTTTTACACCTAATCCATTCAAGCGTTCAATCTTGACATAATTCATAACCGTTTTGAAATTATATTAACATAACCGTAAATTCATGACCGTTTTAAAATGTTTTACACTTACTATATTAATATAATCCATAAATAATTTATTCATTTACAAACATCCAATCATTTCATTCAATCGTCCAATAATATCATTCTCAACCCATCTAAAAGAAAATAGTCTTTAAAACTTCAAATAATTTATATTCAAACAGTTTGTACGAAATGGCCGATTATGAAACAAGCAGCGGTGATAAGGTAGATGTGATGAATGATTGATTACAACCTTTGCAAACAAAACAAAAATCCACAAAATAAAAAAAATGAAAGGGAAAAAAATAAAAAACTCATCAACGATAGCAACAACAGTACCGAAAAAGAAATGTAACACCACTGGCAATACCACTAGCAACGCAGCCACCGTTGTTGACAATTTTCCAACACTCAACACTTCGCAAGAGAGTCTCAATTTGCTTTTAATGAACTTAGACATTCCAACCCAACCACCCTTCTAGCACGACAATGCTTTTGCAATGCCTAATACCCCTGTACCTCTAGAAGAATATCAACAAGCTGAAACAGGCGATGTACAACAAACTGAAGCAGTTGATATACAAACCTTTCAAGCCGAACAACAACAGTCATCTGCAAATCAACCAAGCACACCATTATCTCTACAGTAGCACAGCTCCTGTTATTATAGCTGATTTACACGCAGCGTCGGTCGTAAGCTCAAAACCTGCAGTCAACAAAAAAGGTAGAAGAAAAAATGTCACAAAAGTAAAAAATATCAAACAGTATTCTAAAAATATTTTTGAAGAACTAAGGGTTAGAAAAATTGTAGACAATGAGAAGTATATAGACGAAAATAATGAGGTAAATTTAAATTAAGACGATGTCGATCCATATCAAAATACTGTAGATTTAGATGAAATAATAAATTTTAAAAGAACAGGTGCGCAAGCACTTTTCCACTTTTTAAATACTTTAAAAAGTGGAAAATTGATGGGCAAATATAATATACTAACACAAAATAAATCAATGGCGGGATATCATGTTCACGACAACTTGACATTCAATGCTGTGAAGGGGGTAGCTATACAATGAAAGAAAAAAAATATTAGAATGTGCTAAAATATCACATGACTGTCAAATTTTGAGTCAAAGATTAAATAATATTCATCTTATATATTTGCATTATTGTAGAGAAAAGGAAAATAATAGAAAATCTAAGTAATATTGTAAATAATTATTGCCGATCAGTTGTTTCAAATCTACAATCCTGGCAAAATTCGACTTTTGGCCAGGATTGTAGCTTAACTCTTTCTGAACGGCAGCGTCGAATATCAACTGCCAAAGGTTGATGACTTTGAGCGCTTGTATCTTTGGCGCCCCTCACCCAAATCGGACGAAAATACCACCAATCGATTCAGCAAACACACCTGTTCCTGGCTAATGCCAAATAAATCGCTAAACACATTGTTTTACAGATCACCCTGAGTTTTAACACCTTTGTAATCTGATATTTATTATTATCGTAAACTAATTATATATTCAGTACCTTTGGTCGTTTATAACTTCTGTTTTAAAACCTGTGTGATTTTCGCTAATACACCATTTTATAAAGTTACAGCGAAATTTGAAATGTAGCGTACGGGTCAAACCAGACTTTCCGACAAAAACAATCGGAAAAGGCCAAAAGACAAACAAAGACTGTTGCTATGGTTTTTTAAGTGTCTGGAATGAATTCCCCAGGGTACAATACCCTATATAAAATCTTTTTGTCGGGACTGAAGCGCGTGGGCAAACCATATATAGTCAAACTATGGCAAGCGTGTGCTGGAAAATAGCCGATAAGTAAAAAAAATTCAAAATAAATATTTTCTATTTGCCGTATCGCAGCCAAGTTTTACAGAATAAAGACATGGATAAAAAGCTAAATTTCGACCATCAGAAGTCTGTGGAGATATTAAAAGATATTAAAGATTGTTTTAGTCGACTTTCGCCACAAAACCGATGTCAATTTCAATATATACAAGACAGACAGTTTTCATTGTTGAATGCGTTGCAACTTGCCGTTGTCAGCGTTGTGATTTTGTGTGATTTTGTCGGCGATCTCTATAGACTTGGTAAGTTGTACGATTCATAAACATTTTATATTACTGATATGAGTTTTTATAGAAACTACTCAAATCTGTAATGAAACATTAATATTTGCATATGCAATCAACCTACATTAGTCGTTACAAACTTATTTCATTTTCTTCGCTATAATTTAATATTGTATAAAGGTTGCTTGTTTATGCAAAGCCAAGGACCAAGGTTATTAAGAAGGCAGATTCTCGTATTAGTTAGGAAACTGACAATTGTACATGTAACTCTGACACATCTGTTCATACGAATGCAGTAGGAATTGTTTATTGTACTTTTGAAGATTTAATACACTTCCTTGTTTACACTACAGTCAATATACCCTGAAGTGCACCGCTTCGTATGTAAGTTTTAAGTTTATCCGCCAAAAACGCAGTTATATTTGCCCAACTAGTTCAACTTCATGATCAAGAATAAATTTAGATTTATTTCAACTCTGAGTATACATAGAAAAGACAAACTAAATTGTGAAAATTAATCCACTATAAAAGTATAGATATACTCTCCGATATAAAATATATTAATTATTTTCTGTGTAGTTTAGCTGCTCTCGACCGCAGGAAACAGTTTATTTATTTACATAAGCCAAGAATAAGCTCTGTTAAAACAATAAGTTACAATAATATTTATTATTAGTATATTCGCATGCATGTACTGAAACATATACTTCAGAGTCAGGAGTACCAGTTATTAACAGGCTGCGTGCAAAACAATTACAGTTGTTTGTATACTGTATGTTTATTAATATAACATAGCCATAGACAGGCTGAAATACACAATGCTATTTATAGACAAGCGAAAAATCATAGCTCATGCAAAACAAATGCAATGCAGTCTTGAAACTTTACACTATCCTTAGGATCTCTGAGTTTAAAGGTAGAATTAAATTTCTATCCATTAAAAACACTGCTAATAGAAATCTCTATTAAACAAGTTAAATTCTTGTTAGTGTTGTGTTATAAATTCAACGCGCATACACATATATACTCTCATCTTTGCTTCACAAGGTAGTCCAACAAAAATTATTTATTTATATTCCAATTTTTAAACGGGTGTACAACACCCCACACACTGAATATATGCACTGTCATGGCGTTGCGCACCCATGTCTGTGTGACGTAACAGGTTAAATTCATGTTCCTATATCAAATTACATGTCTACGTCCTCACCCTAATACAATTCCCAATAAACCGCCAACAAGACAAACAAAATCATTTGGCAGCCATTTTGAATGACTAATTAGCTCAAGTTTCCCCCATCTGTACAGCCTTTTTTTGCTTATTCAGCACTTTTGTTTTGCAACTATTGCACAATAATTTGTATATATTATTAGGCGTTAAAAATATTCACACCCCTCAAAATAAAAAGTAACAATATACCAATAACTACTGAGGAACATATTTTACAAATTTTAATAGCTTTTTTGATTTTGGAGATATTTAAATGTGGTCAATATACAAATGATGACATCACAAGCTGGGTATGTACAGCATTTTTTAGATCAGAATTCAAGTTAAATCTCCATGTTTGTTCCCCCCAAATTACTTGAAATTGTGTTCATAATGTTAACTATTCAATTCACCAAATGCTGAACAATCAGCACAACATAACTAACAATTTTGTACAGAGCTTGCAACACTGAACACGTGAATTTTCCTGTGGATCATATAGGGATTCCTATGAGAAATTGGGCCAAAATTTAATAGGGGTGCTATTATTTTTCCTATAGGAATTCCTATAGGATCCTATAGAAATTCCTCTATAATGTTTTAAGGTGAAGGAAAACTAAAAAACAAACAGAGAACAATTTTTATTGCTGATAAAAATGTGGCAAATATAACAATTTTCACAACTAATATCCCCCTTGACATAATTTTGTTCCAGGAATTTGCCCAATTTTCCAGTTATTGCTCATTTTGAGGCAACTTTAACACATGTATGGTGCATTTTATGGAAGGAGTCCTGGGTAGCCGAGAATTATGATGTCTTCATGTGTAGACATTGGGTTTCAGTTCTTACATATTAGTCCCAATGAACACATGTGGAGGAAATTGGCATTTAGAAAGAAGTAAAAAAATAGCTTCAAACCAAAGTTTTTTCAAAAAGTCTGAACAGGTTAAATATTTACATATAAGAGAACAAGCGAACAGCAGCATGACCAGTGAACAGGATAATTTGTTCATCAACGCAGCAGTGTGATGGTCTCGGTCAGCTTACACATGTTTCTTTAACTCTGTCTAACAAATGGCGTACTTTACGCAGCTTGTCTTGTTGTTTATCGTCTTCTGGCACATTAACATTAACATGAACAACAACTTTGGTGGGATCGTAGTTTAAAGAATCGGTCATGTCTCATTGCTTTCTTGCTTGCTGTGACTCCGGTACTTTGTTCCAATAGATGTGAATTCTTGGATATTTAAATGTCCCCATCATGATGTTGATTCTCATAAACTTCTGAATCTCTTCAGGTGTTGTTTCCACGGAACGTCCACTTTGTATTTTTACACAACAGTCAACTGCTGTATTCCCTATACTCTACCCACACTGGCACTGCACATTTGAGATATTTGTATTTAAATTATGTTCCTATCTAGGCTTGAAAATATATTGTTATGTGACCCAATTTCCTCAAGTGTGGACATACCGTTAATATCATTAGGGACTTTCAGATTGGCGACTATGGACAACAAACAATGAATGCGTACAGGAGAAAACTGGGTAGAGGTGTATTGTGCATGCTCATAACTAAATATGCTCACGTTGTTTGATGTGTTCCCGCTCACAATGACGGGTTTCAAGTACGTAAGTAAATTTTGGTCTATAGTTTTTATTTTTTTAGTTTAAATTGTGTTTTGTTGAAACAAACTGTTTAAAATAGAGTTCACCCATATCTGAGATTGATTTATATTATATTTACAGAAATGTTAACGCCGTGTTTGGATGATGAAGAGCGTTGGATGACATACGCAGACAAGGCGCTTTCACCACTGAATCATGAATCCATTTGGAATTAGCTTTGGTCGTAATGATTTAAATTTGGAAGGTCACTTACCAATGGGTTACAATAGCAAGACCATTAAAAGTTATGGTCCCATTGGGAGTCAGTTAATCTCACAAGAAAATTTACCTTTCACGACAATATCGATATCTGAAGAAAGGGAAGTGACTGCCACAGTAATGGAGCCAGTAACAATAGAGGATTAGTACTGTTTTTATATTAGAGATACATTTATTGATTATTTCATTATGAACGAGAGTATGGCCCAAGCAACAAGTAACAACATGGACGAGTACTTCAAAAGTGTTTGTTATAATCCAAAACATTCAGGCAGTTTTGGAGGTGCACAAAGTTTGTATCATGAAGAGGGAACATTTAATTTAACAAAAAAAAAGTAAACAAGTGGTTAATGAAACAGGACACTTATACATTACATAAACCTGCTCGTCGAAACTTTAAAAGAAACTGTGTTATCGTAGGAGGTATTGACAAACAGTGGCAAATGGATTTGGCAGACATTTTCCACTTTTCCCGACAACAAAACAACTAGTTATCGTGTAAAATTGCCACAAACCAATGATTTGAATGGCGATTGGGAAGTTGGTTTGTATTCCATCTCGTACCCTAACACATGGTATACCCTACAAAATCGTGAAAATATATCTATTATGCTGACAGTAGTAGTGGACTTTTTCTGATGACGCTTGTGGATTACGGTTACTACGGGACAACACAAGATCTTATCAAAGCCACCAATAAAGCCTTGATGAGGGCAGTTTGGATGACAATATTAGGTAGAAGGACATAATTATTATATTAACATAGTAGTTAAATATTCAAATAATCAATGTCACCTGTATTATTGTCTAAAACACAATGTCCAGAATAGATACTGGTATATAAAGTATATGTTTAAACTATTTGTCAGTAAAGTACATACTTGTTTTTCTTTTGCAGCATACACAATGTCACCAAGTCTGCTATTGATGAATTGAATGCTGATTGTCAAAGTCATTCAGACCATGAATCAGAGTACATGTAAGTGTTATTACAGTATGCTGAGGTGAATGTGCTTTAGTCATCCTTATGCACCAGCAATATATACCCTAACCCCCCTTCCCCGGCTGGGACGTAGCAGGGCATTATGTTATTATAACAAACACATTGCTCTGGGATTGTGGGATTTGGGGCTTTGGTGGCAAAGTGATTAGCGCACTTGCCTTTCACCTCTAAGGTGGCGGGTTCAAGTCTCAGTGAGAACTTTCTCAATGCGAAAAGAGTAAAGTCAACGCTCTGCCGAAAGTCGTAGGTTTTCTCTGGGTACTCCGGTTTCCTCTCACAGGGAAAGTTGACAGGGTGGCTTAGGTAAAAGGGCCCACAGTAATTGGCATATGCTGTTGTGGTGACCCTGCCCTAGTTGGCAAAGCAAAATTGGACAATATTTGAAGTGTGTACAAATCAAATGGTCAAGTTCCAGCTGGGGGGGGGCAGGTTCAGGGGTTTATGTTGACTGGTGCATTACTTACTTGTAACTGGGTGCATATATATTATAACACTGTAAATAGCTTTTTAAATCAAGTTGAATGGTTATAACCCATCATGAGGCAATAACTGACTATTCCCAAATAAGTGTACATGAATCCACAAATGTCCTGATTGCTAGGGTCAAAAAGGCTTTCTCTGATGGCTTTGGTGCTAAAGCACGTACAAATAAGTGATCACCGGTAAACAATAATTGATATATGTTTTTATAGTGTAATGAATGATGATAGAGATGATTACTATGACAGTGGTGGACCTGATGATTGCTTTGGTGATTTGGTTGATGATGTCCATGCAATGTCTGTACAACAGGAAGATGAAATATTATTAAATGATTTATTAATAAATATAAATTTTCTTCATCCCACATGCTCAATTCAGTTTATGCCTCCATCATCCTATCTGGAAACAATTATTCAAAAGTTGAACGCATGGCAAAATTTTTTAATCTTAATTTTTTATCCAAGTCAACCTATTACAGAGGCGGTATCTGATTCCAGAAATCAATGAATGGTGGTCTTGGATGAGGGGTGAAATCATCAAAGAGTTCGATGGAAAAGATTTTGTTGTTGGTGGTGATGGTCAATGCGACTCCCCAGGCTTCAATGCCAAGAATCTCTGCTACTTCATGATGGAGTTAGATTCTCACTATATTCTTGACATTGAAATCCTGGACAAGAGACATGTTAATCTAATCTCAACAAACATGGAAAAAGAGGCAGTTCAGAGAAGCCTAAAGCGACTAAGAGAGGAAATAAGGGTGGTCGAGTTTGTGAGTGATGCCTCAACATCAGTGAAAGCATTACTTGGTAAGTTATCAAATAGAACAATAAACACTTTTATTCATGCAGCTTGTTGAAAAACAAGATGCTAATTAAAAATAGTAAGACAATTAAAATAAACAACTTTGAAGGTGCTGTATGTACTGGTACAATAAACATTTTCAAAGACATTAAATTATTTTTTTTAAATTTCAGAATCCCAATACCAAGATATTGTGTATAGTTTGGATGTTTGGCACAAATCTAAAAGCATTAAGAAATGTCTACCTAAGGTTTGTCTATCATATATCAGAGTACATTGTACTATTGTAGGAGAGTATTGGAATTTGCTTTTCAGCAAAAATAAATTAAGAGTAGAAAAAGTATAAATACACATGTCATTCTTGTGTATAAATTGAAACTTTAAAGGCACTGTGATTTTAATTTGTGTTATGTTCCTTTAATAGACGAGTAAACCCAAAGCAATGCATAAAATCAAGGATTGGTCAGCGCATATTGTCAGACATTTCTGGCACTGCTCATGTGCATGTTGAAAAGATGAGTCCACCTCTGACGATGAAGCACTAAGACTAATGAAGGTATTTTCTTTGCTTAACTGCAAATTTTCTTAATTTGTACCAGCACAGAACTAAGTGAAAACTCAAAAGAGGATCCTCATTTCCCAGCCAAATATATTTTAACAAATCCTTGCCGGAATTCAGTGGAAATTCAATAATCTCAACAAAATGTCAACAAAATTTCTGTTGATCAAAACAAACTGTAAATAACAGTAGAAAGTGTATCAACATTTTAAACTTTTGAGAGCCCTGGCAAACACAAAGGTCTGATATTTATGAAGACTGTGGCCGACACTGAATCAAAGTTTGTTCCATGTTAGACATGTATTAGGATAAATGGATTGGATTGCTCCACCATATTTGCAATAAGCACCAGTGGCTTGAAGGCAAATGTGACCATGATGAGAATTGTTTATCATGAAGAAGCTCTCCCTTGGTTTGATCGTCGGGATGATTTTATTGAGCTACAAATTTTGAATCCACAGCTACTTGCCAGCTTCAAGTACTATACCCGTTTTAGGTAAGGTTTAAAATATTTTGTCCACATTGTCATGCACTCCCCTGTCAAATGAGGCTATATACAGTATCTGCCCTGGATTTAATGCATGTATCATTTTTCATTCACATTTACAAAACAGTAACTACAGACACTTTTATTCTCATTCTTCTAGGCATACTGGTGCTATCGAGTGTGCCAACAGTCTTGGCCTGGTTTACACCCCAATGCGAACATCTTTCACGTACGTTTTTCCAGCACCGTATAAAATTACAGCTGTTCAGTTCAAAAAATATAATCTTTGTCTCTGTGGAAAACCTTGATGTTTTTGGCAAAGTCATCTTTATTTTTAAAATGCCATATGTCACTAGGGAAACTGAAGCTGTCTGATGGAAATGTTTTAAGGTAAAATGTATAAAAGTACTATTATGCCCCATGGGAAGTAATTTTAAAAATTGACAATTTGTAGGTACAAAGCATACAAAGCTAGAAGACAACTGACAGTCATAGACTGGAATTACCATCTGGGCCTTCCACAAAAGATATCGCAGTCAGGTGAGGATATGGTTACCAGAAAATACAACCCGAGAACCAGGCAGTGGGATGTCAAGATGATCAAATGTGAAAAAGGCTACGAATACATCCCAGTCCTCATAGCAAAAATACTGAGAAGAAGAGATTTTGATGGTGTGGTACAAGCTGTTGACATGAACAAGAGTGATCCAGCCCTTATTTCCCCAACCACTGCTCATATACCACCACCACCCACAAAGGAAATTGCTGCACGAAAAAAAGCAGATTTGCAAAGTAAACTATAGGCTACATTTACACATATTTAATTAGATTTATAAAAGCAGAACTGCAAGGTTTGTATATGGCTTCCAAAATACCATTTATCAAGAGTGTTATATACCATAATATACATATAGTACTGGTAGAGCAATTATAGAGTTTTACTAAATGTGTAGAGTGATTACAGTTGTGACAATAAGAACAACAAAGTTGAACCATTCAGTTGATGAATTTTAAACAAAATATTGCTAACTTCCTTTGCTTATCCAATCATAGGAAACTTGTAGTTGATTGGCTAATGCTAATATATTTTAATTTGAACAGGAAGATCTCAATTTATTTTGAGGAACAATTTTGAGAAATGAATTGCTCAAGTTTGCCAAAAGAATTAATCAACATTTTTCACAATGCTTCTATTGGTAAGTGGTCACCTTCTGATATTCGTTGCAGATGATATAAACTGTGAGAACTTTTTGTAATGTTAGAATAAATCCATGTGCTATGAATACCATTAAATAACTAGTTCGCTCTATGCCCCATATAAATTCCAGTAATACTTGGAAATTGTTCTCTTATTTTTAAAACCACACATGATGGATAGACTCTTATATTCCCTTTCCCGGGTGACCATGACGTGTCTATATGCAGCTTTGCGAAATGCCCTGGTGCTATTATCTTCCCTCTCATTGCATATATCCCCAGTGTTCCTAATGCACAACTCCAGCACATCTGGGTCGAGAGATAACTTGGTGAAACAAGAAGACAGTGTTATACATTTTTTCAATTTACAGCATTTATTTTCTATTTGCTGAGGCATAGGGCGACATCTCCCACAAACACACCAATCTGGCACATTACTTGGAACTAAGGGATCCTGTTGAACTGCATCTTTATTCTGGGGATCTTCATTCTGGGGATGACTTGGGTCTTGGCTAGTTGATGGTACATCCTCTGGCTGTGGCCTGATATTCAGGTGTTCAGTTGAGGACTCACGGAACTCTCCAAGATTTTCAGTTTCATCAAGGTCATCCTCCCTAATCATTAATGTTTCAATATAGTCCATGCTTCCAATCCCTCTTCTCAGACCTCGAATTGCAAGCTTCCTCACTTGATCTTCATCAAGTGTTGCAATAAAATCCTAAGATTGTATGAAGTATACCGAAATTTCTAAAGACTCTGATTTCTAAAGGTCTCAATTTGTTTGATACACCCTGTACATGTCATGTAAATATAAATGCCATCTGTTTATGCTTGGACAGGGAATCCTGTTGTTTACATTAAATGTCATACTGACATCTTCATCAAAATATATGATAATATGAGCAACTATATACTATACTGTATACAAGCCTCACTATGTGTAAGCCAAATAACAATGCATATTATGGCCTCTATTATAAAGCTTTATATACCCTAGTTGCAGGCTTTATATACAACATATGTTTGGGTAAATTTGGGTACGATTTGTAGATACATATGCGCAGAATAGATGCGCACGCTGTGACACCGCTCCTTTAAGAATATCCACAGAAAATGCAGAAAAGCAAATGGTAGGATTCCTCCTCCTTGTTAATATAAACGCTAGTCCAGTTTAAATTTTGCATATATGGATATGAGTATATCACTATTTATAGCAATATAAATGTCATGAATAAACATGAACTTTTATAATATTTGCATTTTCCATTCAAGATTTTGTTAATTCGAATACAGAATGGAGTCTCAAAGAAACAATGTCTTGATTACCATGATGAACACAGTTCTGGTGCAAAGAAATGCCATACTTGTCAGGTGCTGAGAAGATCAATGCAGAAGATGAGTGATTTGCAATATGAAAGTACCAAATGCTTCAAAGCAATTTGACAAGCTAAGGGGGACAGTTTTATAGTTTGTTTGTATGTTTTTGTCATTCTGTGTCATTCACATCTCTGATGTGGCCTATTGCCCTATTTAATATATTTATTAAGAAAACAGGAGATACTAACAATATGCCGTAATGACCTTAATATAAATGTACAAATCGAGTATTCTCATTCATCCTAAGCAAGTAAGCAGTGATACAGTATATAGAAATTATAGATGGTTATAACTGGTAGTTGGATATGGAAGATTGCAACCACAAATTAAATTAAATAGATGATGCTCTTTGTGAGCCACCAACGGGACTAACATCCCATTCACAAACAGTATCTGCAAAGGAGGCTAAGGATAACAATATGACTAATGATAACAATAGAGCTACTGGATAACAATATCGCATTTCAGTGATTTTTCCAAACTGCAGCTGCATGTTGCAGTTATTATTTACTCTAATCATATTGTTTTATGTAATTAAGGTCATAGGTGAGTTAGAACTGATGGGTAAATTCTGCTTGGTAACATTTGTATATGGCAGTCTCTGATGTTAGGCTTTATCTGATGCCATGTGTCACTACTGCTGTATTTTGCATTGTTTAGGCAAAAGTATTGAATTTCCATCATGACTTGTAGTACTATGTTGAAAAACGAGGTGCT
Organism: Trachythela sp. YZ-2020; assembly: GCA_016169945.1. NCBI lineage: Eukaryota > Metazoa > Cnidaria > Anthozoa > Malacalcyonacea > Clavulariidae > Trachythela > Trachythela sp. YZ-2020. The sequence continues at coordinate 60,075 of JADLSH010000005.1, read as the reverse complement.
AGCTGAGATTTTAACAAACTTTGAGATGTTTCTAAAACATTGTAATAGACTACTTTGAGTGTCTTATATGAATGTGTGTAACTGTATATAACTTTCAAACAACCAGCGTTCAATGAAAAAAAAATGAGTCTATAATTATATGGATGTCAGTTGTCGTGGTATCAACACATTTATCAACACAGTGTTAGACTGTTAGTTTCCATTTTGTTTTGCTTATTATTAACGAGGTTTAGATGCACATATAAAATTGGTAATTACTGATGTTTTATCAATTACTAGATGCTGTTGGTGGTTGACAGTCGTGTCCCTCTCACCAGTGTACATGGCCATACAATTCCCGATACACATCAGTGTGTTTTGCTGACACGATGTGCAGAAAGTTGAGTACAACATTGAAAGAAAACTTGTTCTATGCAGTGCCACAGTGTTCTATAAAGACATGTTCTATGCAGTGCCACAGCTTATATATTTTTATTAGAACAGTTTAAAAGAGACTATTTCTTGAAATATGCCTGTAAATTTAGGTGGCATTGATAATAAAAAAACAATAGGTATGAAATGTCTTAGAGCACACTCATTTCAACCTACTTGAGCTTAAGAAGCATTCTAAGTACCTGGTTACCTATCCAGTCCTCTTATTATCCATGTTGGTGATAGATGTGTAAATCGGACTGTATGCTACCTTTAGCTTTATGTTGTCAAAATGACTCCTTCCATAGACAATTGAGAGAAATGGATGGGAAACACCCTTTTTTGCATGTAGCTATTTGTAATAATGATGCTACTGTAATCGATGCTGAAAATCTAACAGAATAAAAAGACGACCTTACAGAGTAAATTTTGCAACACTTATAATAATGGCTGTTTAGTTGTACAGTACTTGCATTGCCATTGGGGTTTCCAGGCCATTTCTCTCAGTTGTCTGTGGTCCATACTAAGCACAGTACTTTACCCGCTGCTGCCACTTTCTGAAATTGTCTTTCTTCTGACGCTATAATATCAACTATACTTGGTGCATAACTGATTATCCTTTACGCTTTGTTCCAAATACAGTGACGTAGCCACAAACAGAATTGTCGTGAAACATTCGGACTGATAGAAGCTATGAACCCCCCTCATATTTTTAGCCCATTTGACTGGAAAACCTGGCTATGCCATTGTCCAAAATACTCAGTTTACTGTCTTCAGGCACACACCTATTCAACCTCTATTAGTTATTTATGACTATATTAATGTAATATTCTATACTTACATTGAGACAACAATTGAAATCTTCTCGTATTAGTATTTTTTTTATTTTTTTATTCAACTTCGCCTCAATGGCAGGGAGTCCACAACAACGTCAGCCAATTACTGTGGCCCCATTGTTAGTTCCTAAGAGTTAGTATTAGAGGGAAGAAACCGGAGTACCTGGGGAAAACCCTCGAAGCACAGGAGAGAATCTCAACTTACATGAGTTATATGAGCACACTGCCGATCTCATGCGATTACCAACAGTGACCTCTACCTGTTGTGAAACAGGCTCAACTCAGTGGTAAGAGGCAGCACGCTAACCGCTTCCGCCACCTGTGCTACCCTGAACAACATATTTCAACATTTCAACAGTGCGGTTAGCCGCATTAACAGTCAGACTAGTTGTTCTCAAATTTTCATAGAAATGTTTAAAAGATATCCTTTGCGGACAGCAACACGAAGTATTATGTCGTTACGGGCTATGTTCTTGTTTAATTAACAACTTACGACTGTAAATATATGAGATGCATATGTATACTATAGAATGTGCAGGTAAATTATAGGAACAAAGTGTCGAATGCAATGTCATACATCGTTTGTAACAATCATATTTATTATATTTACACATTCGTATCATAGTGTAGTGACTGGTGGTTTTCTGAGTTTTAAGTGCATAATTATTTAGTTATTAATTACATGAGAATTTAGTGAAGTCGACCTACATGGTCTACTGTTGTAAACGAAATGATTTAAGAAACGTGAGAATTAAGAACAAAATGTGTGTGAAAGAAAGATGACGTGGCTTTGTTCAACTTTCCATATGTTTCAAACACTCTAAACCTGGCTTCATCATCCTTTTGTCAGTGCTGCCCTTGATATGGATATTTGTTTGTTTTAAGGTATTTTTCCACCAGCAAGGGACGATGTGAAAACCACCAATAGTGTATTGGAATATGACGTTTTTTCATATATTTTTTTTGACAGTTTACCTTGTTGGGTGTAAAACCTGTCAAAAAAACTTGCCCCATTGTATGTGAACTTTAAATATATATATATATATTCAAACATTGTACAATGAAAGTTTAATAAATAAATAAATTTATATAGTATGTGTAATGACTAATGATCAGTGTGAAATTGGTATTGTTTCTGACATAAGGGTGTAGAGATACTGTGTTTTGACAGTATATATGTATATGTAATGTTAAAGACAAACTTTGAGATCTACTGTCTGAAATGCTTTGCTCAAAACAAACACAACAGACAAAACTCCACATAACCGAGATAAGTAAGACATCTCTCGAACATCAATGTCCATGTGATATAGAACCCCTAAATTAATTACGCTCCATTACATCAAAAACATAATTTCTATTTACACAACATTTGTTGGGATGCCAGGCAGTTTCACTCAAACTCGGCTAGCCAACACTTCAAAAGTACTTCATCCTAATGGCTAGCAAGCACTTCCTAACTATTCATATTGGTTAAAATGTGAAATACATGCATGCAATACAAGATTTGTATGATATATCAAACCGAGGGGAGTTGCCTGCCAAATCCCAACATAATTTTTTTGGTCTGCGCATATAGTTTCGCGCACGACAAAACCATTTTACCGGGATAGGGTGAGTAAATTTGTCATTGCAAATGGCGGCTGACGAGGTGTGCTTATCGATAGCTGAGGAAGTAAAAAAAAAGATTTGCGAAACTTTAGTAAGCGCGGCGCCGTTAGAAACAAGTAACTCTTCAACTTTTAAGTTGAGTTTTCCTGGTTTTGAAGTATCCTTGGAGGCAAGTTCGCATCTAGAAGCTGCGACAAAAGTTGGGCATATTTTGTTCGCATTTGTTGACGAACTAAGTCAAAGTACGAAAGACAATCCTTTCATTTTCAAGTGTGAAAGCCTTCAAAGTGGCGAAGTTATAGAGTACCAAGGGTTTTTAACTTTCACCAGTACAGCGAAAAAGCCTCTTATAGTAATGAACAGAATTTTGAAGAGAAAGGAGTGCCGAAGTGACGAATCTAATTCCGAAAGCAGAATTGATGACAATGTCCATATAAATATTTTTGAACGTGGAGTCAGAGATGCTGATGATTGTGATATTACTGGTATCAATATGCAAGAAGGTATTGGTACAAATGTGGACGCAATAATTCAAGGAACTTTAAATGAATACTTTGGATACGCAGAGTTTAGACCTCTTCAAAGAGACATTATCAAGACAACACTCAGTGGAAAGAATGTGCTTGGAGTGTTGAGTACGGGCAGTGGGAAATCTCTCACTTTCCTTCTCCCTGCAGTCCTGTCAAGCTCACCAACTTTTGTTGTTGTTCCCACCAAAGCTCTTATTGATGATATGCTAGTTCGTTGCAAAGACCTGAATATTGCATCGTGCAAATTTACCAGTTCTACACCAAAAGAACACCAAACATTTCAACTTGAAAATTTTGAATCTTTCAAAATTATTTTTGCTACACCGAGATGGTTGAGGAGACCTTTTAGAGAAGTTGAAGTCTTCCAAATTAGAAAGGATTGTGTTTGATGAGGCTCACACTATAACAACATGGGAAACACTTTTCGTCCAGTGTATAAAACTGTATGTGAAGAGCTAAGCAAATTATTCATCCCCAAGTTGCTTCTAAGTGCAACGGTACCAGTAAATTGTCAACAAGAGCTATCAAATATTTTTGGTGCATTTGTTACAATACGAGACACAGTGTTCAGGGATAATTTGGTCCTTGAAATCGAAGACAGACAAGGTGGCCCTAAATTTTATGATCGGTTGGTATCGTTTATGAAGGAGCATGAAGGCTGTGGTATTGTGTATTGTGTTTTACCTCGGATGTGACCAAGATTCATGCAGAAATGATCAAGAGGGTGTACACTGTGCCATGTATCATGGTCAGCTGTCTGATGATGTCAAACTGGCCAACTTTAACAAGTGGAACAGTGGCGAATCAGATGTTATGATTGCAAATGCTGCTTTTGGATTAGGAATTGACAAATCCAATGTCAGGTTAGTATAAAATTATCAGATTAATGTGAAATAGTATGTGTTATGATTGTGGGAGTTTTTACTTGGGTTAGTTAAAGTTTGTAAGATGACCTCCAAGTTATCCACATCATGTAAGCAAAATTCATTTAACCTAGATGAGAATCGAACCTGTGACCTTTGGATTACCAGTTCAACGTTTAACTACTGAGCTATGAGGTCAATTGGTTCGAATGATGATATTACGGAACGCAGTTCTAGTTCCTTCAATATAAGTATGTTCATAAATGTAATTGAAATATCATCCTTTGAATCGATTGACCTCGTAGCTCAGTGGTTAGAGCATTGAACTAGTAATCCAAATGTTGCGGGTTCGATTTCCACCGAGTTTAAGTGAATTTTTCACTTACCTGGTGTGGATAACTCAGAGAAAAGTGTAATATTATACTTCCAAAAAATGCTTTCATCAATTCTCTACCTAGTTAGGGCTTTTTAAATTTCAAGGCCATTTATTTGGGTGGGGGGCTTATTGGAACCTATATACTGTATTAAGGAAAAGGAGTGTAGTTAAGACCACAAATTCACAGTCAAGATATATTGTGTGAAGTTTAAAAAGATCTGTGAAATCTTTGTGCAATCTTTTTGTGCAGTTTGTTCTAAAAATATGGCAAACGTTTCAGGGCAGGCAGTGATGTAGCAAATATTTATTGTGTTAATTGGCCTTATTAGAAACTTGTACATAGGAAGAGGACCTTTAAAAAAATAATGGTGTTTTAATGGTGTTTAGGTATGTGATTCATGCAAGGGTACCAACAACCATTGAAGAATACTACCAGCAGTGTGGTCGAGCTGGTCGTGATGGGCAAGTCTCCCTCTGCTGCATGTTCTACAGCCCTACAGATAAAACAGCCTTGTTGAGAATGTTTCACCAGCAAAACCTGTTTGAAAAGCAGACAAAAGCCCTCAATGAACTTATCATTTTATTGGAAGATGTGGTTCAATGCAGACACAAGAATATAATGACCTATTATGGTGAAGACCGTGATGGCTTCATGTGTGGTACCAGTTGTGATAACTGTCGCAATCGTGGTTGTTTTGTTGTGACTGATGGTTCATCCGATGCCCTGAGAGTTGTTCAAGCTGTCATGGAATTGACAGGGAAAGAAATCAAATTGAATGTGTTGAAGTTGTTTTTGGCTGGAAGCATTCAGAAATCCATCAAGGATAGCAATTTGGACACATTGTCAACATTTGGTTCACTAAAGAAACAGTTCATTCCAGTTATGTTACTTCAAAAATTTTTAAATTCTCTAATATACTATGATGTTTTAAATGAAACAGTCACATTTAAGAGAAACAGCATTTCAGTTGCTATTGCTCTGGGTCCAAATGCACACAAGGTGATTGATCATAAATTGTACATTCCAAAATTTGAAAAGTTATAAGAACTTGTATTTTAATAATATACAATTGTAATTTAATATAATTCATGTCTTTACACACCAAACACTCAGTGCATGTTAAAATATAGCCTCCTACACAGGCAACTTTTGTGTATTCCGAAATTTCCACTTTTGATTGAGATTTATATTGAGAGTTTTTTTGGCCGAGCCTAAAAAATTCAGAATGCGCAATTTCGGAATAATACACAATTTCGGAATACACAACAGTTGCCTGTGGAGGAGACTAGTTAAAATACTGTATTTACTTGTTTGGGCACTCTTTAAAGTCTTAGTGTTTTGGGTGTGGCCCTTATAAATTATTTAATCTGTTAGTATAACAAAAAACTGTGAACCACACATAAAAGTCTCAAACCTCCAATGTTAGTTTAAGGTGGAGTTAATATACAGTTGTTGTTTGGTTTGGCTTCTCGGACAACTGTATAATTGTTAATGAACAAGTGCAGTGCTTAAACGAGAAAATACCATGATTGTATAATTTGTTGTACATTTATATGCTACATGAGACAATGTCATTTCTATGTAACATACTATTCCTTTATCTCTATAATAATATTTCAAACGTTCAATGTGTATCGTAATAATCCCTAAAAGATAGATGTTCTAAACAGTGTGACGTCATAAGGTAACAAAATTACTTTCACTTTCGTGTATATGAACTAGTCTCCTGTATGCAGGAAATTCTTTGTGTATTTCGAAATCTTAAATTTTTACCTTAAACCCTTGTAATTCGCACAAAATATAAGGCAGATATGATACTTTTTTCAAAGAATTGTCTGCATAGAAGGCTATATATCATAGATAGCCTTCTATGCAGACAATTATTTGAAAAAAGTAGATAATCTATGGATTTAATTTAACCATATAATTCGTGAGTTGTAGCCTAACCCAAGTTTGCTTTTTACAAAGACAAACTCTGACTCCGCACTGTTTGCAAACCTGAATTATAACTTATATTTTGGACACGGTACAGTCATTACTCTGTCTCTGACATTTCGTTTGGGTATTTTCTATAAAGAAAAGAAACGAACTCAGAACTTATTTTTTGTTCTCCTTTGTTAATGGCATTTAAATAATTTGCCGCAACCGTTTCATCTTCTCTGAACACTTTATCTCCCCACGGGTATTTTTAACCACAGATGAATCGCTAGCCTCAAACCACTTTTCTCGGATGACAAACTGCGCTACTTTCATTTGATCGTACAATGATGACGGTTTTTGGTGTTTCTTAGTGCGGTGGATATCAAATGCTTCTCTAGATTTGTACATTTTTCTGTTCATTTCGAGTATGTTTGAACTGCAAGACATTGTTTCCAGAACAGAAAAGATGTCTGTGCATTGGCGTATTTCTTGACAGGAGCTACCAGATGATCTTCTACCCACTCATCGCCTGCTAGTTGTTTTCCGAGTCGACCATCAAGGTTAATTGTACGATTTCGCTGGTACATCTTTCTGTACGCAATAGGCCATTTTGCTAAAACATTTGTGAGATGGGCGAGACTCTCATCTCTATAGTTCGTTTTACCAACTTGAGCATAAAGAGCAGGGAGGAGCATCCATACACCTTCAATCGCTTCTCCATTTCCATGTCTAACTGACTCCTTGTACCATCTGCTGATTGGAATCAACTCGTTCGCAAATTCTGCCTGATACTGAGCTTCGGGACATTTTATGATTTCCTCAAGCCACTTGTAGTATTTTGACAACAAGATATCGTTGTGAGAAAATTCTCTCGAAGGCATTCCTCTAATTCTTTCTCACTAGGGAAGAAATCGCTGTGCTCAAAACATTTCATCATTGCTAAACTGAGACCATCTTCATAATCATAAAGTGCCTCTTCATTATTGTTGTAGTTGTTGTCTTTGAACTTCATTTTAAAAGAAGCTGGGTTGATAGTAGGCCTTTTCATCACCCGCTCAACAACATGCCAGAATCCACCCTGACCGGCAATTCGCGCAACAGACTCATAGGCGTATCCGTGGTTGTGAAAGTCGCCAGCACCTGGAGTATGGCACCCATAAATGTCAGGACAAGAATTAGCACATCCTTGTATAGTTACAGTATTCTTTTGGTCTTCAACGTTAATATTTAGTGCGCGTGAATATGTGTTATCTTGATCTTTAGTGTCCGATTCCCTTGTTGTGTCCTGGTCTACAAGTTTGTTTAAGTATGCGGAAATGTGTGTGCTGATTATTTCTATTTCACATAACTTTTTTTCAATGTGTTCTGTAAGTGCGACATTCTTTTTCGTCTTTGCAATGTCAAGTGGACAAACAGTGTTTTCAAAGTATTGTGGCTGCAACTCTGAGCCATTGTCGATGAGAAAATGAGCTGCGGCATCGTGGGACTTGTGCAACGACAGAGTGAGTGCTGTCTGCCCAATTCCATCCTGAATATTTATTTCAGCTCCTGCTAAAACTAAACATTTAACAAGTCTTGTATTTCCTTCATAAGCAGCGAGATGCAGCACAGATCGGAGATACTGGTCACGGGCAGGAGCCCACACGTCATGTTGTGCCACTAGTCTTGATGTCAGGTTTTCATCGGCTGTGCAAACCGAGGCTAACTGGCGTAACCCGTCAAACACATTCTTTGTTCGATTATCAAGCTCTTTATTAGCTTCTTTTATGCCGATTTTAGGGATAAGTTCTGCCCATTCACTTGAAGCAATTGCAGGATTCATTTCGAGTCATTCGAGACGCAGGTTAACTTACCGACACTGGCAGGAACGCTTAAGGCTGAATCAGTGTTAAAAGTAGCAAACATGTGGTCATGTGTTGATAGGTTATCTCACATCTGTCAACTTTATGTTAAAGTTATACTTCACAGTCTTTACTTCAGATTCGGTGTGGGCTTCGTTTTTGAATTAAGTTAGATTTCAGTTTAGACGAAAGTGGACATGTAAGCATTTCGCAAAAACCCTGAGCTTTATTTGTGAACGTATTTACTGTTTGGGCGACCTTTAAAAGAGTCAAGAAAATGAGTTCTAAAGCGAGGTGACAGTTACGGACCACCTCACTTGGTACTGGCTAAAGCCGCTATGGATCGCACAAGTAGAAATTAAATCTAATAATTTTTTAAGCATTTCTCGACTGAGTTACCTTCAAATACAAACATCAAATTTGTTTGTTATCGATTTTTTTCACTCGGATTTATTAATTAAATCAGTTTTCGTTCCAGTAGGCGAAATTTACGACGAATTTGTACCATGTCGGCATTTTTTGATGACATAATAAGATTGCCGACAAAGGAAAAAAACCAGGGCGCTTATGCGCTGATCGATGTGTGATGCGGGAGTAGCCTGGGTCGAGCACCTTTTGGTTGAAAATTGAAACTGGGAAAAGCAGATTTTCATGTGTCTGGAAATTGTGGCTATTTTTCGCAACTTTTTTTGGTGTAGGAATTAATTTACTGGATACATCACATTTATATTACTTCAGCTAGGGAATTTATATGTACTCAAAGTAAAAACTGTCGTCAGAGAGATTTTATTGTCGATAATGTTGGATTCTATGGCTACCACGCCCATGGAGACAAAATAAATACAAGAATTTTTAATGTTACGCCCTTAACTTCACATACAGTACGATCATAAGGAAAGTTTAAGTTCCTTATCTCAAGTTTATATTCTAAAAGAATGGTTAAACAAAGATTTGATTCTTAGAAGATATCATGACTGAATTGGGCCCTTTTTGGAAGTATCTTTTAGCGACTTAAGCCAGGAAAATCTTCGAGAAAAATAGCGAAGATGTTGTATTTCGACTATTCTGTGATTCTTTAGTAACCGTCTAGCTAAAGTGTGGCTTAAGTTTCATGACTGTTGAAACAGGATTAATGTGATTCTCTTTGTCGATCAATTTACCATTAGTGAATTAGTTAAACAAAAAAACGCTAAATGTTCAAAGTATCGAATGCCAACAAAGGCTATGGGTTAGACATGTTAGTTTGTAGATTAAACCAATTTTTAACATCAAAAGTTAGAATGCTACTGTATACGGTAAATGTCCTAACCAAGTCAATAGAAACTTGCAAATTGGCTAAAATTTTATCGAAAATACAACCTATCTGTACTTTTTCTGTAATTAAACGTATGTAGACAAACTGGAAAATATTTCGCAAAAAAATGGTCGTTTTCAGCCTTGATATTTCTTAAGAATAAACTTATATTCAAGCCAAACTTTATAAACAGTGCGTATAAAAAAGTGAACCTCTGTAAGTGGCTTTATAAATCAACTTATATGTTGTTATTGGAAAGCCCTAAATATTTTGCTGTGTAAAACAAACGCCAGAAACGGGTCTCAGACACTTGTGAATGTAAGATAACTTCTAAATGCATGTACTGTATTATGCACATAATTATACAATTGACGAAATGAAAAAGTTTTTAAATTTGAACTTGACAAGATATCTTAAATTCTCAAGTGTTCTTACACGCAGCGAAATATTTATCACTTTCATATAACAACAATAGGTCGATTCTAAAGGTTCACTTTTTTGTACCCACCATATGCTGTTTTACGTTTTTACTCGTTTCATTAGTGTACGCGTCATTATGGTTCAATCACTCAGTGGGTCTTCTTCATCTTCCTGGTCAACAACCAAAAAGAGGCCTTCGTGTTCGTCTTCGGCAACCTCGTTAACATCTCCACGTTGTCCACGCAAAATTTGCTCGTAGTCTCGTTGACCTTTTTTGTGATGTTCTAGGGTTTTTAGAAAAGCAAATCTTTTGTACGCTCTGTCTAAGTCAAATTCTTTTCCAGAACTTTGAAGAGGCAGAAATTTCTTTTCTTTGTTGGAGGTAAACCCAAATTCCTCTTGAAACAGCTCCAAATTACTGGCAGCTCCCAGGGTTGTGCACTGGTTTTCGTGAGAAATTGGTAGTGGGTATATTTTGGCTTCTTTTTCTGCCATATCTGGAAATTCACATGGTATTCCAGGAACATAAATGCTATACTGCATCGATCTATTTTGTTCAGATGCCTCACGCTGTAAATCTTCGGCTGTCATGTTTCTCATCTGTTCTTTAGATACGCATTACACCATTCAATGCCACATTCATTTTCCTCAATGTGTTTCGTTTCTTAAATTCTTTCCACTTCTCTTCATGAGATGGATTATTTTCTGGAAAAAAATAGTGAAGAGAATATGGTAATGTGCAGGGAAAAACGTTATGCTAAACTGGGTATTTCACATGCAAGTGAAGGAAACAGTAAGCAGTGGCGGATTACCCTAATAGGCTGAGTAAGCTGAAGCGTACAGGCCCGAGCTTCTGAGAGGCCCGTGATTTCGTAGAGAATGAATTTTTGATTACTTTTTACTATAATTAGCATTTTCGAGACCGTAAATTTCCAACTACTTGGGCGAATTATGCTCTGGACCCTGCTACGAGATGTAACACCGTCCATAGCCGTGAGAATACCACCTTCAGGGCCCGCGAATTTTACTTAGCCTACAGGCCCCGAAACTAGTAATCCGCCACTGACAGTAAGTGAGATATCACGTTCACCCCGAGATATTAATTTAGAACTAAAATGAAAGGAGTTTATGGGGAAAACTTTATGGTCAACTATATTTTTCTACATAATACAAAACCTACTGATAAGAAAGTCTTCGTATTTCAAATCTTTAACAGCCTGTTGTGGTTCAACTGATGTCTGATCGTTAAACATATCTTCTATGCCAGTTATGTCTGCCACACGCCAACCACGCACTGTAAAATCCCACATTTTGTTTTGTTTCATTTTATCCTGTGTCAATTTGGAAAGCCTGAGGTGCCTCATCGAGGTTCGCATCAGCTGCATGTTATCCTGAAACGTCACAACAGGGTTCTTTTTCTCAACTCGCATCTCAATCAAGGATTTGTAGTTTTCCATTTGAACCTTCAGTATCTTGATTCTGCAAAATATAAGCACTACATAAATAAATAGGTTTTGTACCCACAATTAACTGCTTCTTACCAAAGTCGCACATGCTACAATTAATTGTGGGAAAACCTGTTTTAATAAGTCAGCTTGTACCTTCAAATTTTCTCTTCTCTTTACAAGCTAACCTGATAAAACCCGAGATTGATTTTTATGAACACCCAGGCTGACAATGACCCCACAACGTTTGTATAAATAAGTGCTGAAATAGCAACATTTTGAAACAGCAACAAAATGACACATCAAAAATAAGTGAGAATATAATAAACTAAACAAAAATATACAATGGAGCAAACTTACAAGACAGGGTAACATTCTGACAATCCCAAGCGTTGTAGCAATCCAATCATGGATGGCCCAGCACCGAAACATAAACAAACAAGACCAAACAGAATTGGCATATCATTGCTGGCATTTTGGTCCCTCACATCAATAAGTGATGCCAACAGATGAACAGCAGCTTTCATTTTCATGTTGGGTGTCTTGATAGTATTCCTGGCAGCATTGGGTGATAGAACAAGTTGCTCTAACATAGACACAATGGTAGGACAACTACTTCGAAGTTTCTCCATTGTGGCTTCAAACAACAATGGGTTGAGAATGTTTGTGAGGTCTTTAGTGTCACTTAGCCCAAGATTGAACACTTTCTTTGCTAAATTAATTTCATTTGTGATCACACTTTTCTCAGATATGGAAAGTAACCCGCCAAGCATTTGACCACTATCAACAATCTCCTTATACAAGTCTATCATAGCTTCGTGCTTGCTCATAATTTCGCTCGACAGGAGAACATACTTGTCAAACGATGCTTGTACACTCAGTAACTGTTCGGAAAGGGTCTTGTTATTTGCATCAAGGTCTACAATTTTTGCTTTTAAGTTACATATTTGTTTCTCCAAGTTGCTAGTGCCAACATCACTCATTAATTCATCAGCTGTAAAAAAATAAAAGTTAGTTGATAATATACTTGTACTGTACAACCTAACAAGAAATTTGATAGTATTACTTCAACTGATCTACAATCTTTGCCAGAAACTATGGGACAAATATTGAAATTCCATCAAGCATCTTATGTTCAGTTCCCCCCGCGCCCCCCGTTCAATGTTGGTATCACAAAAAAGTAATACATCGCAAACGAGACATCTCCTGACATGAGCGCAACATTGAAACGGGTGGGGGGAGTAATTACGTTAAAAAATGTTAAAATATATAACTATATTTCTTCATTGAAGCTATATTGTCCCAAAGTATTATGGCAAAGATTGTAGCTCTACTCGGGACCAAAACAAATTGTAGTATACCGGTAGGACTGAAGAGGATCTGAAATTGTAGTGAGGCGGAAGAAATCTAACGAAAAAGAATTATTTGGAAATATAGAGTGGTTGCCGGTTGTTTCTCTTTGTCTATTTGTTTTAACATATAAGTACAACTTTATATCTAACTACTGTCTGTAATTAATGATTGCAAGAGGATGAAATAATTTACATGTCAAGTTGTTCTTGACACATGTACAGTATCTTTCTTAAACTACCTGCATTATTATTAGTTCCTTCTTTACTGTATATTAACTTTTAATGGTGGAAAACAGTCCAGCTTTATTCAGTCTTCTGAAGATACCAAGTTGCTACCATAGTAATAATAATATTGCATAATAATATGAAAATTATAATACCTTCATGCAAAATATTATCATTTGAAACTTCAAACATCTCAAATTGTTGAGCCAAGTTTTCAACACTTGATGAGTCTCCACCTATATAACAATATAATAAGGTCAATATGGTCATATGGACTATTGAAAGGTATGTCAAATTGGTAAACGTTCCTTTTATTATTTATATTATATATTTTAGACTTTAGAGCTTATGCTCACCTGAATATGTCAGTTGCATTTTACAACTAGGGCCACTTGAAGAATCTATGTAACAAAGAATAATAGTTCATTGATTTCATAAATAAATAGTGAGTAAAGATAATATCATATTGCAAACACAACGTTTGCTCTCGGAAAAGAACATATACAATGGTGATTTGATTTATAGCTATAAAAAGGAGACATTAATATCATAGGCTTGGGTAAATATTTTGTATTTATGAAGATGATTAATCACACACCTTTCTTTTGCTTTCGTTTTGGAGATGCAAATTCAATGGGCTGTTCCACACCAATGACTTTTTCTAATAAATATATGCAAAATTATCCCAATTAATAGAAATATAAAGCAACTGTGGTACAAAGAACCAATATCTAAATGAGTAAATAAATAGAGAATAATATAAATGTAGATCAATTATACAAATTTAACATTCATCAATGCAAAATCAGTATATACAGTACCTAATGTCTTTGATCCTATTGCTGATTGTGGCATAGACAAAACAATTCCATCATAATAACCCCTGTGAAGGAATAATATACAGGGTGTCTCAAAAAAACCCAGACCTTTAGAAATTAGATATTTCACTTTGTCTGGCATATTTGTATGCAATTAGAAGCAATTTTAAATTCCCAAGTGTACAAAATCGAGGCTTCTTCTAAAGGCTCTAATTTCTAAAGGTCTTGTTTTTTTTAGACACCCTGTAAAGCTGATGTAGATCAGTTTAGCTTTGTGGTATAAATTAAAACATACAGTGTAAACATTTAACTATAAAGTCAATATACACAATAATTATAAAGTGGATATATGATCAGGATTACCAAGTTAATTTCATCACAGTTAATAAAATACATGGTTTGGTCCTTCCTCATCATGTGAGTATTGTATTTTCCCAAAGCATCCAATAGTAATGCCTGAATTAATTTATTGTTCAAGTTACAGATGAACAGCTAAGCTCCAACACAGCTATTGATTATTTAGAAAAAAATACAAATATATTCACATGCCAAATTTTTGCATAAACCTGGACAACAACATAGATCATGAGTTGTATTGTGGGTTCACCAAGTTGGAAACCATGCATTTTATTTACTCCGATTTCTATAACAGGTCCCCCCACTTTTTTGACATTTTATAAATACAACCTATTATAAATTATGTTTGACTTCTGGCTTTTTTTTCCCACACTCACTTTTTGGAGTGGATCAATGCCATTGGATTGATGGTCTCTGACAAGTAGACATTACTGAATACTGATTTATTAACATATTGGGACGGAAGGTTGAACCAGAATCAAGGCCGGTGAGAGGGGGGCAGGGGGGCAAAATACCTGGGGCCCGGAGTGCTTAGAGGGGCACGGAAATGTCTTGCATCGTTTATCATCGCTTTATAATGTATAAACAAACATTTTTTTATCTTGGGGGCCTGTGATCACCAACTTGTCCTGGGGCCCGTCGCCAGCCTTGACCAGAATCCATATTTGGCAAATCTTTAATACCTCAAACCATAATATCACATCTTACTGTAAATAATCAATTAATTCGGAAAATACAGAAATACATATTACTCACTTTCTAGATGCGCCCTTTCCTCTATACTTGACATGTTTTTTCCAACGTTTCGATATTGCTTTCAAAATTTCTTTCCTGCCAAGTGCTTTCAGAAAGGAATACTGTTCCAAACGATCTAAAAGGTCATCAACCACCACTGAGTACTTTCCGTTAGGGCGTCGTCAAGCTTTGCTTCGAAACGAATGTGTGAAGGTCGTACTAAAATAAATTATATAAAGGCATTTTAACAGTGATCAAATGCTGTTAAATATTGGACATGATTCTAAAAATAAAAAATTTAATTTTCAATACAGAACTGTTGACCAACCTTTCCTCTTCGTGCCTTTTGGCGTCACAATCGTTGTCCGTATTTCGCTCTTAATATATGGAGAGATTGTAGCTTCCATTCCTTCGCCTTTTGCTAGCGTTGATTCCGAGGTTGATTCCACATCAACATGTTGTTCGACTTCATGGCTGCCACGATTTCCGATTGTGGCGGTCATGTCCGTCTTTAAAACCCCAATTTCTGCCCTTCGTCTTTCAATCTCTTCTTTATTTTTTTTGATGTGTTTAAATTGGCTTAAATAGCTTTTACTTAAAACCGGTATCTTCGAATGTAGCGGTTTATACCGAGGGATTTTAGTTGGAACCGCTGTTTTCGCTGTTTCGCTCATTGCCTCCATGCTGTCCGCCATCATGGAGCAAAACTTACTTACCAGGAGTGGGTACAGACTAATGTCCATAAGGTACAGACTGCGGTCCGCTCATGTCGAGTTTTGGCAGGCAACTCCTCGCTTCTTTTCCTCCCCTCGCTTCGTCCCCAGTTATCCCTAATTGTCACCTAACTTTAGAACTCATTCTTCTATTAAATTAATGCTCGGTCAAAATAGTAAATTCGACAATATTCGATAATATTCGCTACATTACAAGATAATGTTCGATAATTTTCGCTACATTACAAGTTTTTTCCCCAAGAGTTGCCTGCGGAGGAGGCTAATTCTCATCCTTTTCTCCCAATTTATACCAGGTGATTGTTTACCTGTTTCCGATTGTCTAAAGCCTCATCAAGTAAGTCGGTATTTAAAGAAATGAAGGTTTTGGAAGATGCTCATTATTTATTTAGTACTTCAAAGCTGATTAAGTACAGGTTCTTCAACATAAAAACAATACACCATTATCAAAGATAAATGCTAACATCGCGGTCGCCACATGACCATCATTATTGATAAAACTCTGAGTGTTAATAACCATGAATTCCTGCAGAATGATCGATTATTGAAGATGACCTACATCTCTATGATACAAACGTACATTTTTGTCTTAGTTACTAGTGAAGATATTGACCACACCTTCTTAAATTGTGAACATTAATCGTGTACTCCATATATAAATTTAATAAGAAGCATGACATGTACACACTTCTAGTACTTCATACAGTGATTTGTCATGGTAATATTTTTACCTAAATTAGAGTGGTTATATACCTGGCACAAGGGCGCAATTATGTATATACCTACCTTTGTTGTCTTGTGGGTCAATCCTAGGAAAGTCCCGTCCAAAACATCAGGTGTTATATCTTCAACATCAAGATCTGTTTCTAGCAACTGGTTTACAATATTATATTGTCTGACAGAATCTTAAAGTTTCTTCTTTTCAATAGCATGCTCCGCAATCTAGCCCTTTGTTTTGACGAATGTGAAAAACCATACACTATAACTTTAAATAATCAATGGAAAATATAGGAAAAATATGTATGACACTATAATTCCAAGCCAGTACATGAGGGTACTAATTCTGTTCGGATATTCGCACAAATCAGTCAAAAGACCGAGAGAGGACAAAGTTTTAGAGTTTTAGATGTGCAAGTGTCTATTTTGCATACTTGCTTTTACAGTTTTGCCGTCAATTGGCATGCACTGTAGTTTGTTGTTTTCAAAATGCGTAGTTCATCCTGTGTGGTCAATACAACATTGACTAATCTTAAAAATTGTTTTAATATTAATTCAAATGCGTTATAGAATAAGAAACAACATATTTAATCTCAACTAGTGATCCAAGGATAGTGCAAAGTTTTAAAAGACAAATGCTATATTAGTATAGGTTATCATGCGATGGCGAGTACAATTAGGGATTAATAGTACGAGTGATGTTTGGAAATTTTGCCAAAATTGGACGAGCCGCCGGGGCTCGTCCAATTTGGCAACATTTTCAAACATCACAAGTACTATTAATCCCTAATTGTACGAGCAACATCGCATGATTACTTGTTTATTATTAGCATGACAAAATTTCCGCCATTTTGTTTCTTTTGGGAAAATCATTAATTGTGCTGCAGTACAATTAATGAAATAATTGTACTCCTCTCAACCAATCAGCATCTAGTAATTTTGTCATGCTAATAATAACATGGTTTATAGTATAGTGCGTACGTAATTGTTGTACATCCATGTTGTGTTGTGTTGATATTTGCATATTATGTATTTACAATTATTTTTTACCTTTACTATTTTTATTTGCCCTTGAAAATTGATGAAATGTGACAAGCTTTTGAAAAGCTAGCATGCCAGTTTTTCAACAAGTACACTTGTCAATGAAAGCTTGTAATATTTCATCATTCGTAATTCTAAATTCGCGATGAGTGATTTATGTTTTTGCCAATATATTATAGTAAGCAGATAAAATTGTCTTTTGTTTACGGTTGCAATATTTGATCAGTTTTATTCAACTAGTTACAAATATGTCAACTCAACTTCGATTATTTCAAATTTTATTTATTTATTTATTATTTCATTGTGTATATAAAGTTTCGAGAGTACGGTGTACACAGACTACTAAAATAAAGGCTAAGCAAAACTAGAAAGTATACATCATGGTTATATATACAGACGCACAAAGATACTGTAGGTGGGCCAGTTTTGACATCCGGTTTGACCCGTACGCTACATTTCAAATTTCGCCGTAACTTTGTCAAGGGTGTATTAGCAAAAATCACACGGTTTTTAAAACAAAAGTTATAGTCGACCAAAGGTACTGAATATATCATTAATTACGATATAATAAATATCAGATTACAAAGGTGTTAAAACTCATCCTTCGCATTTGTAAACAACTGCCCCGTCAACAGAGATGTGTACTATTAATATTGCATAACAAATGTCAAATTTCAAAATTATGCAGTTCACTCTACTACTCTAGTGACTCTACAAATTACACTCTACGAGTCTATGGACAGAGAATAGCAACTTCTACTATCCATAAAATTCGCCAGAAACAATACAGTAGCGTATTAATGTGTATAAATTGTACGCAAGTCGACTTACGTTAGATCGCTGGTTAAATCCAATTCTGTATACTATAACATATTAAATATTTACGGTAAGGCCCAAGAGATCTCATCGGGTCTTGAATCTTGTATTTGTATTGATCTTAATGTCGTCAAGCATTTCTCATGAAAATTGTAAATTGTGTCAGCGGGGGGGAGCTGCCCATACAGTGTCCTATATATAAGTTATATCGTTGTCTTAAGATTGTTGTAATGTAAAGTTTTAATTTAATACAAGTACAACATTAATCGCAAAGATAAATAAATTATAAGATGATGCTATATTGCCAACCTCGAAATACTATGACTAAATGCACCAAAAACTGTTCAAAAAACAGTTGAAGTTTTATGGCAATTTTGAAACGTTTTGTGAGATATCTCAGATTAAATTTTAGAGTAAATCAAAGCGAAAAGAGTGCGTAATAACATAGCTACTTTATATAGTTGGGCAATTGATAATTTTACAGTTAAAAGTACAAATAGTACATGCCAGTTAAAAGTACATGCCAGTTGCGTGTTACCATGGTTACAGTGATCAACTCAGTACTTCATGTTACAATAACTTTTGGGGAGTTTAATTGCTTGGTTCTAATGGGTGAGGATGTTCTGCATGAATGTATTTCTAGTTTTAAACATAATGTTTACTAACTTCAACCATGGTTAAACGTTTTTGTTAACAAATAGTATAACCTGCTAAGCAGTTGATATATTTCATTCGCTGCGAAATTGAGAAGCATAACATTTCAATCTCTTCGTGAATAGAAATTATTTTCTTTAGAGCCGAAATGTTTCTCCCCTCCTCTAGGACTTGCCGCTTCCCTAGCTCATTGAAGGATACAAGATTTCATGCTTTATCATCTCAAACTTTCCAGGCAACGATCCTGGAGAAAAACCAAGTAAACCACGGCTCGCTATATAAAAAATTACAATTTTCCACTTCTATATACTGTACATACATTACAGTACGACAGGGGAAAATAAGAACCGTATCTTACTGAGAATTCATTATTTAATTCATTATTTAGGTTATTTAATTGCCCTCTCCAACCATCGAAGCAATATGTTGTTTCGCTTGCCAAGAGTTTGACTCCCTTGCCTAGTGGTTTGTGTTTTTTTAAGCTTCCCATTACACCTGCACGACACTCTACACATTCGAATTAGGCAACCCATAGAAGGTATTTCTTGAATGGAATGTGTACATACGTTTCCCACATGCCATAATTTCGGCAGCCCAATTCATGAACTCTTCACGATATGCTGAGAGGTTTAGTTCATTTACCAGCTCATCAAGCTACTTCTTATTTTCCTCTATTAACTTCTTTATCTGCCAGCAAAGAATCAAAATATAGATAATCGGTTTTCTTTCATATAAGAAAGCAGAAAATAGAAAACAATAGCTCTGCTTCGATTAAAGCAAACTGAGACTGATGGGTAGTTTCAGAATCTTTAACTTGTTCCAGTGAAGTACACGCTCTATCAGTGCTTCATTACGACCTATTAGCACATAGTGATTAAAAGTTGTACTTTAATCTTCTGAGAAAACTGACTGGGTTGCAAAGTGTACAAATTGTAAAATTGCTCCAAACTCAAAGTTACATGGAAAATTGTTAGTGCTAACACATTTGTAAAAATGAACCAATTTTGCACTTCGCGGACAATCCCTATACATGTGCGTAGCATGTTCAGGATCAACATGGCATTGGAAATCGTATGCACTTAAAAGGCAGCATTAAAGTGACTGAGTCACTGATAGTCAATGGGGCAAGACAAAAGACATTACACAATACACATGTTAAAGAAAGAGTAAACTATATTGTATTATGCAATTATATTACAATGCGGTACAGTAAAAAGTACAGTACAGTAAATATCTTATTCACCAATCAGAATCCATGGAATACACACACAATATTCCAATCTCTCAATACCAAGCATAATCGAGAGGGCTGGCGCCATTGAAAAAGCTTCAACAGGTGAAAAATCTACGGCTCACATCTTGCCATAAAAACTTAACATTATGGACAATGAGTCTGTTGACCTGCAGATAATGTGTGTAGCCATACAGTTTGCCTTGGTGCAAGTTAACTGCAGCTTGAGCTAGGGCATGTCGACATCCTGCTACAATTAGACCAGTTTCATCTAGTGTGGATTGGTAATTTACTGTATTCCTTGCAGCTTCCAAGTAGAGTCTCATTTTGCTTACATTCTACAATATAATGCTTCAAAACACTGTCCTCTATAAAATAGCCTAAATATTATTATGTATTATGTGATCTGACATGAGTTCTTAGCAATAACATGATTCCTCACATACCATCCACACCTTACCTGATTTCTTTGAATAAATTCTGTTCAGGTGTTCCTCTACTACTTCGTCATCCTCAATGAATGTATTTTCATAGTAACATTTCCTTTCACCTCTATAAAATACATAGAAAATAAAAATATCGTTTTTTCAGTTTGAGCTATATAGTCAATGTTTTATTTTAATAACATTAAATTATGCCACATGGCCAGTATCTTTTATGTTAATGAAATATCTCTCAAAGGTTGTACAATCTCAATCTCATGCATGGCAAAACACCACTCTTTAAATGCACGATGAAACACTGCGTTAATGATGGCAGACTATAAATTATAAAAGAAAATATTAATATCATTGTGTGTACTGGTAGTTTATTTTCAGAGGTTCTTGTTAGTTTGACCATGTAATCTTCTAAAGTATGTTTCTAACATATATGATTGATCAGATACCTGATAATGGGATGGATGTCTGGTGCATCCCTAACCTGCAGTGTAAATATTATTTATACAGTACTAATTCAATTTACTAACCCTGCCTTTACACCACAAATGGAGGCCAAGGACTTAATAAATGCGGTTTCTGATGTGCCTGGCATGTGTTTTCTTTCTGAATCCCAGAGTCTAAATGCATCTTCACAGAACACATAATTGAGATTCTTAGGACCACCTGGCCAATAGCCTTCATTAATTAGCTTGTCTAGTGTTAATGGTGAGAACTGTAGATCACAACCAACCAGTGCAGCTGTATGTGAACAAATACAAATCAAATTTGTTGACCATGTATTGTAATATATCCGATACTTTGTTAAGTGCACAATCATTCATAATATTACTGCCTAGTGGTTGACCACTAAAAAGTAAAGCTAAAAAGAAAGAACCGGTACTGTACAGACATTTAGCCAGGCGACTGTCCAATGGACGGCCACTTTTTGAATTTAGACGGCTACTTTTTAATAGACAGTCATGGAAGGCCTAAGAAAATGTTTTCTTTGATTAGCAATTAACTTATAAACTTTGTTTTAATACTTTGAGAGTTGTTAGCTACTGTTTGCTTTATCTATTGCATACATTTTGATGCCTTTTCATTGAAAACACGCTGAATTTTGAGCATCTGACAATTGATTTCAAGCACAATTTCAAACGCCAGTTTTGGCATCCTGGCTAAATGCCTGGTACTGTATATATTAAGTGCATATATGCAAAACCATTAACTGTTATAAGAATGCATGTTTCATTAGATGGAATGATGGATAGTGTGTCTTGCTCTTGTCAATAAACACATTCTTAACAGAACATAAATGGAGCATATCCTCCTGTTAAAAATTGTATTTAATCATTGTTATCCAGACTGCATTGTTTCTCACTTTGAATGGTGTATTTTGGAAACACTGCACGAGTTACAATCAGTGGTTACAATACGGAATTTGGATAATATAATATGGAATTTTTGGGAAAACAGCACAAAAGATGAGGAATTTTAATTAAGGGAATGTGGAATTTTTACCACTTATCTGCATTGTGCAGCCACAGAGGTGCAGCATTGTGTGATCGTGGCATAATATGAATATTTATTAAGATGTCTGATTTTGACTACAAGACAGTTTTTGGTCAAAATGGCTTGACACTGCCCCTTTAATATTTTGTAATGTTAAGTACCGAAAACTCAAAGTCTGAACGTTGGCGATTTGTGTTAATTATAGCCATAAAAGCTGATTTTAATCTCGGGGTTCTGTGCAATAGTACAATAATAATTTATAATGCAATTTAAACTGTGTCCATGTACTGCGTGAGTGTGTGTGCCGTGTGGCAAAATATATTTCCACTCATTAATATTTTATATTTACTTAAACTCTTAAATACGTTAGGACTTCTAATTCCAGCCTGCAATGTTTGCAAGAACGCTTCCACAGGGGCACACAAGTGTGTGAGATGTATACAAAGGTCCACTTTATATGTGGGACTCCTGTTGTTGCAGTAAGTTTGTCAGTACATAAATTCAGTTATAATGAAGGTCATTGGATTTTCTAGTGTGACATTTAATTGATACGAAATGGGAAATACTTTGCCGGTAAGAAGTATATATAAGCTACAGTACTTAGAAAAACCACAACTGTCCTACCATTAAAGAAACATAAATACTTGTTAGACTGTTACCACATAAAATAACCAAGAAGTAATGTAGTGCATGCAATACACTGTAACTGACTGTATATACCATGTTTGATGTTATGCATATACTGTACAAATGCAGTCTAATCATATTTAACTGTTCTGGTTGTTTGACTTTTAAGGGAAGTACAATCCTCCATCATTAGGAGGTGCAAATATAAATAAAACTGGAAATTCAAGTTGGAACAAAGTGTCCATCAGGTTTGTAAAATAGAAGGTGGTTAATTTATAAAATGTCAGTGATACACATTTAAATATCTTGGATAAAATGCTAAATGGTTGATTTAAGCCATGTGTGTTTTAGAGTATATTCTGGATTGGACACCTCTACACCTAATTTAAGATCTTGGATAGTTTGGTTTGATGTCATTTCTGAAATCTTTATTACTTTTACCTTTTGTAGCATTTGACATTTTGGAATGGAGTGAAAATTCCACAACAGCTAGTAGTGCTGTGCACCGGAGTGCCGGAGTTCGGCCGGAGCTACGGCGTTTTTTGTCTGCCGGAGCCGGAGTTTGCTGTGCTTTCTCTCAGCTCCGGCTGGAGAGTCAGAATGTCTCAAACGGCAACATTGCAACAAGTCATTATTGCATGCGTCTGTGATCTTATCACAGGAAAGTTGTAATACAATCGCAAGCTTGTATGTCTTGTATAAATTATGAAATATCTATTTTTAAACGAATCAGTATCAACTTTTTGATACTGACAGATTATTGCATTGCGTGCAAACGATTTACGATTGCTCTGTTGAGAACATTGGCATTCAGGCATTGCACACTGTCAAAATCATTCATTAAAATCAAGGCTGGTTTTCATAGTGGCATAGATATTTTTTGCTTGGTGCTTTGAAAAAACCTGTCCAGATGCATCGACGAAAAATTCAATACTCGCAGTGATAAGTGTGTATAGGCTTGCCACAAACATTAAATATAGTATTCTATGTCGCATGAAGCACGGTATTGGTTGCACAAGACAAGAAGCAGTCGCTTAAACTCACAAACGCAAAGTCAATGTGGTTAAAACTTTTTATAATTAAAATTGTTGACAATTGCAAACGCAGCGTCGTAGCGTCTGATAAAATTCTCAGGCTGACAATCATAAATTAGAACGCGCTCTCGCGCCATGCAGACGACAGCTCTGATGACAGTCATAAGTGTTAAAATCAAAAACAAAGATAGTGCTTCCACTTTGCAATTGGAAATTTCCATTAAATTTCGAATTTTCACGAATTTGCCGGAGCTGGAAGTTTTCTGCCGGAGCCGGAGTTTTTTTTCCCGGAGCCGGAGCCGGAGGTGAAAAACCGGAGTTTGCCCAGCACTAACAGCTAGTAAGCAAAAGAAGCGAGATAATTCAGAGCATGCACTGAGGAAGGGAATATGCCTGGATTGTTTTCAAAAGAAGAAGTACACTCTTTCACGTTTTAACAAGTCAACCAGGGAGGGATTGATGTCCTTGTCGTTAGAGATGATACCAGGGTTATACATGCATTGAATGCCTTGAAAAAATGTAAGTTCTTAGGTAATTAATTTTTATTGTCTAGACAATATGCAAATTAAGTAAAGGCGTAAATTAAGCATGCAAAAGCTGATTTTTTCAATTGAGACGTTTTGAAGGGCTTACACTTAAGCAAATTTTCTGAAATTTTTAACAGCAATGCAACACCCAACACATTTTTTTAATAAAAAACTTCGTACCTGGAGCCGCTTCGCGAAGTTGAGAGCAATTTCAATCTCGCCTTTTTTATACACCCTGTATATATTATATGAATTTCAAATTATTTTTTACCGATACTCTTCTGTCAGAAAGACCTGCCATCTTTTGCTGACAGATTTTGAGGATGTTTCATCTTTTCTTAATCAGTTGAAGTAAAAAAGTTTTGAGTTTATATATAAGCTAACATTGATACTGCTTTAATTTTATTCTAGGCAAAATATAGAAGCAGCTTATTTGCGCTAAAATATAGCTTGCGCACAATATTAATTCACATATTATTGCTGTATATTATGCATTTCAAATTATTTTTGACTGACAGATTTTGAATATGTTTCATCTTTTCTTAATCAGTTGAAGTTGAAAAGTTTTTTGAATTTATATGTAAGCTACAATCCTGGCCAAAACCATTGGCGACACTCTACCTATTTGAAGTTAATTACAATACCACTGCAATAATTCTTCACAACCTCCTCCTCTCCCCTTGTTACAATGTTGAGTGTACTACAAGAGGTTTAACTATGTTCTGGGGGCTAAATCAACATTGAATGGTGGGGGATCGGGGGCTGGCTGTCTAACTTTGCCATGATAGTGATAAAGTTGTTCAAATAATTGGAAGTGTCGCAGATGTGTTGTCCAGGATTGTCTGTGGAGTTGAAAAAATTGTCAGCAAAAATAGTGCACCAAGAACTTTATTTGATGGGCGAATTTCTTGTTTCATAATACACATGGCTCATTGGAATGTACTAAAGTTCAAGAATCAAATTCCACAGGACTAACAGAGGGAAATAACACCATGTGTGTCCGTGATGCTCTTCTTCCCCGGTGTCTGTACTGCATGAACGCAGTTAGGAATTATATGCCATAATATTTACGCATGTGATATATTTTTAAGAGTGAGATATTATAATATACTCAATAGTTTATATATATATTCATTATATGTAGCTAAGATACCTCACTCCATGCATATTAAATTTGTTAGGGATAAGGTGTTGACTGGAAGTGTAGTACTCAATTAGTGAACTGTGTAATTGGATATTGTTGTTGTATAGTTATGCACGTGATCAATGGTGTACCATTGGTAGAATATACACTTAAGAATTATAATTAGTAATTATTTTGTGTCCCGAAAAGGTACACACTTGCAATTTCTTAAAAGATTTGCTATATGTATAGTTTAAAATATACAAGATTATTAAGCATTACACGTTCTTGCAATTCCATTGTATTTGTACATGTTACCTCAATAAGTTGGGATATTACAACCAGATTTTGTTGTCTACAGTGTGGTACACTGTGCATACTTAGTATGTGACATTGTGAGAAATTGGGTAGTAATGTCTCACACTGGGAAATGTTGTGCTCAATCGAAATGTCGCCATTTGTACTTATGCACTATGCATTATTAATAATGCACTATGCATTATTAGTAGTTGTTTAACTTCGTACAAATGTATACTGAAGCACAAAAGACTACTATTCCATATATTGTCCCTTTCAACTTGTTATCACATGCACACATTCGCGTTTATCCATGAACTGTATGACCTTATCAACACAACTTGCACAAACTGTAACTACAGAAATATCTTTGTATGCCTCATGCATTATATTTCCCTAATCGCTTGCATGCCTGTCCAGTTCCCATCTCATATTCTGGAATGGATTCTGTAGCCAATATCTATCAGGACAGTTACATGTACGTATATATAGTTATATATGTTTGTTTATATGGATGACAAATCTGTCCAGCATCGCATAAAGATTATTATATAGGCTTAACCGCGCTAAATACTTCTATAGTTGCAATCTCTGTTACACTCTATTGCTTATCCAAACTCTTTCCGGTTGCCCACTTCCGGACACACTCCCCCCATATATACTCCTACGAGGAGATATATGTTAACTTGATAGTCTTATAACGTTCGAACATGACAAGAATGTTGCTTAAATTTAACCATACGATGTCCTCTTCTAACTTTAAAGTTTTACAAGTCAGTCATCCTCCTCTTTGTTAAAATTGTCTTGAATTCGTAATACTGCTGCAGCGGCTGCATCTCTTTGAGGTCTGGGCAAGAATTCTGGAACTGTCTGGTTAAGTGGTACAGGCAATGAACGGTCGCATGATAATTCTAAAGGACTGAGGTGTTGGGTCGCTCTCTCGAGAACTATGTTGCTTGTTTTGACCTTAGCTCCTCGTGTTTTCCCATCTCTCCCTTGGATCAGTTCCAAAACAACTCCAAGTTTCCAGTAATTACGGTTCTTTGCATCACCTCTGATAATTACCACATCTCCAATCTTTGGATGCGGAGTCTGTTCACGTCCCGCTTGTCTGTGCTGTTCTCGAAGGGCACACACATACTCTTTGGACCAATGACTCCAAACCATCTCCTTGCAACGGGCCAGATATTTTGCTCTTTTCCTTTCCGGAGGTCCACGTTGGGGATCTGGTGCAGCTCCAAGTTTGGTAGATCACTCGGGTTGATATTCAGCATCGAGTTTGGTGTTGATGTCATCCTCCAAATAGCTTAAGGGCCTGTTATTTAGTGCAATTTCCACATTGAGGACAAGTTCTTCTAGTTCTGACCGTTGCCAATGGTCTTATAGAAAGCATTCTTGAAGAGCCCGATGAGGCGTTCAAATTGACCGCCCCACCATGGCGCTTGACTTAGGTTGAACTGCCATATGATCGAATGTTGTGCCAAGTAGTCGTTGAACTTCTCACTTATTTGTGCTTCTTTGAGCCACTTCACAGCCGCCTTGAAGGTGCCACCATTGTCTGAATATATTAGCTTGGGTCTACCGTGATGGGCGATAAAGCGTTTAAGACTCATGATAAACTCTTTCGTCTCTAGGGATGGTAGTAGGTCCAGGAATACTCCTTGTGTTAAATTGCATCCGTACAGTGCGAGATAGGATTTTTTCTCTACTTTCAACTTGGTTCGGTATACTATCGGGCTAGCGAAATCAACTCCTATTACTTGGTATGGTGTATCGCCACTGGTTCTGGTTCTTGGTAAGTTGCCGGGGGGT
This sequence comes from Trachythela sp. YZ-2020, assembly GCA_016169945.1. Lineage (NCBI taxonomy): Eukaryota > Metazoa > Cnidaria > Anthozoa > Malacalcyonacea > Clavulariidae > Trachythela > Trachythela sp. YZ-2020. Next base: position 32,499 of record JADLSH010000005.1, on the reverse strand, counting down.
GGTGACTGGAATGCCTTGATGCGGAATCTCTTGCATACCCAACACTTCCCTCTAACTTTCTTCACAAGGCGTCGAAGTCGTGGGACCCAGTACAGTGATGAGTCCAACTCCCCCATGCAATGTTGCGAGATGTGCTTGATGAACCAACTTGCTTTTGAAAGGATGATCGTCTGGCAAGTAAATAGGATATTCTCCTTCGAGGCGTCCTCGACATTCTAAGATATGTTGCTGGTTGAGCTGCAGGTTTAACTGGAGTTGGTCCTTCTCGAAGTTGGCTGTGGTCTGAGCATCACGCTGTGCTCGTTTAATCCACCAGATCTTTTGATTCTCTATTTCAGTTGTTGTCAGTGGACCCGATTCTCTGGTTGCTGCTATTGCTTGGCAGTTGTCAATGAATCGTTGTACCCACGCCCTGATTCGCAAGACCTTCCAAAGTTCATGTTTGGATAGTAACTGGTCGAAGGTGTCATGGACATTTACGGCCGCCGCAAGGACATCTTTGGTGATCTTTGATTCAGCGTTGCTACTGGCACTGGACTTGAGGGTTATGTTCGGTGGCCACTGATCTGGATCAGCCAGCCACTAAGGTCCATACCTCCAGAGTGGGGCATCGACCACGCTCCCTCCACGGCTTCCTAAGTCAGTGGGATTCTCCGAGGTAGGTACATGGTGCCATGTGATACTTGAGTGTTGTTGGATCTTGTTCACTCGGTTTGAAACGAACTGCTTGTAATCGCCGGTACCTTGGATCCAGAACAACGCCACTGTGCTGTCCAGCCAACAATGGAGGTTTGCTGTAATGATAGGTTGAATTGCTTGTTGAACATTGGTAATGAGGTTGGCAGCCATGTGGCCGGCCGCCAGTTCTAATCGCGGTATTGTTAGTCCACGTTTGGCTAACCGTGACTTGGCTGTCACAATATTCTGTGCTACTCCATCTTCTTGCTTTACGACAGTGTAAACTACAGAGCTAACTCCTTTCCCACTTGCATCACCAAAAGCGTGTAATGTCAGTTCTTGAATGGGTTGTTTATGAGGGGCAATTGATCTTGGTATGGTTACGAACGCTGGCAAATTGTTATACCACTTGTTCCACAATGTTTGCAATTGCTCAGGTAGCTCAGTGTCCCATGCTAGTTTCTCATTGCTGATGTCTCGGAAGATTAGCTTCCCGGATAATGTTGTTGAGGAAACTAACCCAAGGGGGTCATGCACTTTGGCTAGGGTAGACAAGACTCCTCACTTGGTCAGCTCCGTTTCCACCTGAGGAAATTCAACTCTCAGGGTGTCATTTTCTTTATCCCAGGGAAGGTCAAGCAATTTAGTCTCTGATGATGTAGTTCCCAGCTGTCGTTTGGCGTATGATAGTTCATCATTTCCCTCTTTGGCTGTTGAATATTTAGTTAATTAATAGGTAATGGTAACTGTGACGTCAATTGTGTGTAGATCAGTAGATATAATCCGTAAAATACGTATAATTGAAGAGTGTGACTTGATAGCTGAGCGAGGCATGTGACAAAGCAAAACCTGTGATTGTGAATTAAATTTTATAACTACATCTGTGACTTTAAGTGAATAGTGTTGCAACTATACTACATTTCCAACACTAAGTGGCACCTCCGACAGGATATACGTTTCAGAATGAGCGACGAGAATGAAGAGACAAACCTGAACGCAGATTTAGAAACGAAGCTAAAGCTTCTCAAATTTACTCTAATATGTTGATAACATATTCGAGTGAACTGGCAGTTGAAAGCGTTGAATAAAATCGTGGACGAAGTGGATACTGTACGAAGAGATGTTGAACAGTGTAAATTCGAGAACGGCGAGAACGCAGAAGATATTGCAACATGGGAGAATACTTGGACTAAAATATCGGTAAAGCACACGAAGCAATGACGAAACTGAAAAGCGCCATAAATGAGGTAAGATTCATCCAAATTGTTAAAGCAAAGGAAAATGAGAATGCTTTGAAAGAAAAGGAACGCGAAGAACAATTAATATTTGAGAAACGACAATTTGAGCAAAAATTAGAACAGAGTCGCAAAGCAAAAGGTCAAACTCATGAATCGAAATCGCCTAAAACTCAGATCCATTCCAAACTTCCAGAATTGAAAATTACTAAATTTAACGGCGACATGACAAATTGGCTGACATTTTGGAATAAGTTTGAGGCTGAGATTGATCTGACCTCACGCCAACTACGAAATTCGCCTACTTGAAATAAATGCTAGAACCGGGAATACACACTGAAGTAGATGGATTGCCCTTTTCAATCGAGGGATACGAGCGCGCGAAGACAATTTTAAAAAGTGAATATGGGAAGCAGAGTGAAATCATGAACGCGTATATTCAAAGCATCATGAATTTGCCAGTAATTACTACTTCAAAGCCTTTTCAAGTACATGCATTTTATAAGACGCTATTGTTCAATGTACAATCATTAGAGACCTTGGGCAAACTTCAAGATGTGATGTGTCATAGATAAGCTTAAAGGGATATGTTGCCGTCGAAGTGAACGGAATTAAATGCCGTGCATTGCTAGACACTGGGGCGGGTAGTTCGTGTGCATCTAGTGCTTTAATTAACCTGTTAAACATTAAACCAGTAAAGACCTGATGATAGGTTATGTCATGTTAATGCATATTTGAAATTTGTGCGAAAAGCCTTGGAAGTGACTTTTCTCTAGAAATGCAAGTGGGCAAAATAGACTGAGAATCCGTTGGTCTTGGAAAATCCCAAATACGCTGAAATGGTAGCAAAGTACAGTCATTTGCTAGCCGTAGAAATGCTCGACAAAGACGATAAAGCCGAGTTACCTGTTCATCTCGTGATTGGAACCAATGAGTACACAAGAATCAAGACAGAAACTGCACCGAAAATTGGCCGCCAAGGAGAGCCCATCGCAGAGAAAACCAAGTTTGGCTGGACAATGTCTCCAGGGAAAGAGGTGAACGTGAATGAAATGTTTCTTACCCAGACCTCCAGCGCAGACTACGAGCAGCTTTGTCGGCTCGATATTCTTGGGTTACAAGACTCTCCAGCCGGTGATCAAGACGTGGTTCACAAATAATTCGAGGAGCAACTGCGGCAAAGTCCAGAGTGTTGGTACGAGACAAACTTGCCTGAAACCAAGTCCAGTTAAATCTCCAACCCAACAACGAAGGAGTACTCGAATGTTGTGGAAGGATACAAGGACAGTATCCAATATACCTACCTGACTGTCATTTGTTTACCACCAAGATCGTGACAGAAGCACATCTGAAAACGCTGCATGGAGGAATGGGTCTCACTATGACAAGAATAAGAGGACGGTATTGGGTCCCTCGGCTGCGGAGACTGGTGAGAAAGATAACCAAAGTGTGTGACGGATGTAATCGGTTTCAAGCAAAAGCCTTTGCAACGCCACCGCCAGGAAAGTTACCAACAGATCGCACAGAGGGTTCTGAAGCTTTTGAAGTAGTGGGAGTGGACTTTGCGGGACCACTTAAGTATCGGAAGAAGAAGAACGTAGAAGGGAAAGCCTACATCGTGGTCTATGCATGCAGTCTCACGCGAGCTCTCTACTTGGAAGTTCTGACGAGCATGGAGACAGTCGAGTTCTTGCGAAGCCTGAAAAGATTAATTGCACGTCGTGTTCGTCCCAAGAAAATCTATTCGGACAATGGTGGAACATTTGTTGCAGCAGCGAAGTGGGTAAGAGCGGTGATAAAAGACGAGCGATTGAACGATTTCCTAGCGAGAGAAGAGATAAAGTGGCAATTCAACTTGAGTCGCGTTCCATGGTGGGGCGGTCAATTTGAAAGGTTAATCGACCTCATCAAGCAGTCCCTCTACAAAACCATTGGGAATGGATTTTTGTCGTTAGAAGAGTTGGAGAGGTGATCTTGGACGTAGAAGTGAGCCTTAACAACCGGCCACTAAGTTATGTAGAGGACGATGTTCAGATATCCATCTTAACCCCAAACTCCCTACTATTTGGTCGTTCCAACCTGTTACCCGAGTTAGAACCTCGTCGATTGGAATCGAAGGACCTTCGACCGCACCAACAGTAGGCGAGGTCGTTATTATTAAATAGGACGAGAAGAATCGAGGAAAGGAGAAAATGGGAATAATCGAGAAAACGATTCCAGGAATAGACGGTGTTGTACGAGGAGCGAAAGTTCGCGTGGGAAACACAACATTGGAAAGAGCCATTCAGCATCTCTATCCGCAGGAATTGTCTTGCGATATGTCAGCAGAAAAGCCGGTAGCAAAACTTAATGCTGAAGCAATCGATTTTGAACCGAGAGCGAAGCAACGAGCAGCTGTCGAAACCCAAGACGGAATCAAGTGTGACTTGATAGCCGATCCAGGATTGTGACAAAGCAAAACCTGTGATTGTGAATTAAATTTTATAACTACATCTGTGACTTTAAGTGAATAGTGTTGCAACTATACTACATTTCCAACATGGCTTTGTTGTCCATTTCTAACTCGCTTTCATTGCTGTGCCACTTGTGCAGGTTGAACGTAGCATCTTCGAAGATCTCCTTCGCCATCGACTTCTTTGTTTCTGCTTCTTTGACAGTTGCTCTGCCCGATAGTAAATCATCAACATATAGACTTTTGCGTATTTCCTGTACGAACTCGGGGTACTGGTCTTCCCATAATGTGAGATGTTGATTGACGACTCCACCCAGCAGGAATGGGGACAAGGTCAACCCAAATAAGACTCGAGTAAATCGGTAAACCTCTACGTTTGACTGTCCAGGAGTTTCCAGTGGAATCTAAGAGCATCGCGCTCTGCTTCCTTAATTCGGATCTGTAAGAATGCTTTCTGTAGATCTCCCGTAATCGCGACTGGGTAAATATGTGTTCTCACAAGTACTGTCCATAGCAAGTTCTGTAGAGGTGGACCAGGGTGTAGGCAGTCGTTCAGTGACGGCTGGTCTCCTCGTTCTTTTGCCAAGGCATTGTAAACTACTCTCAACTTCGAACTTCTGCTTGTTGTCTGATTACGGGCTTTGTGTGGAAGGTAAAATTCGTTACCAACGACCGCTGTGGGGGCTACCTCGACAACTCTGTTCTTGAATAACCTTGTTGTATGCTGTATAATTGTTGTTGCGCTCTAACTTCTTCACCAGCTGCTGAAGTCTTCTGATACTTCCGGTCTTGTTGGTGGGTAGCTCTGGGTGGTTGCCCTTCCAGGGGAGCCCGGTTTCATACCACCCCTCCGGACTATGCGTCAGCTGCTGCTTGAACTCTTGGTACACTTTGTGTTGATCCCCCGCAGGCAAATCAGCCAACCCAAGCACATCGAGACTACAAAGCTGTTCGTAATCGACACTCTTAGATTTGGTAAACAACAGTGGGACTGTGTCTACTTCTCTGCCTGGTGACATAATCGCTCAGCTTATTCAGTGTTTCGAGTGATTGTACATTATATCGAAGTTTCTCTAAGAATGAATGAATTTTTGCTGGTTGAGATCTGTTGATCGTTGGTAAAGAAATAATTTCGTCGACGTAAGAATTGACAATTTCGCTCTCGTTGGCGTATTTTTCAACGAGGATTTCTTTTGCTTTAACATATCCCTTGTCCGTAAATGGCAGCCTGTCTATGCTTTTTTTTACTTTCGGGTCCAGGTGTTCTTTAAGATACGAAAACTTTGTTATCGGACTGATATTTTGGCTGTCAATAATTGCGATAAATTGGTTCCAAAACCTTAACCAGTCGCTAAATTGCCCATTAAATTTGGTTATCTGCAGTTTCGGCAGGAACTCGTCGTTTAGCACGCTTGGTTGCGATTCTTCGAATAGTTTTTGGTATTTGAGTTTTTTTTTATCTAAAAGCTTGGCCTCTTGTGCAATCTGTTTGTTTCTCTCATGTTTCTCGTGTTGCTGTTGTAACTCCACTTGATTCCGTTCGAATTCGAGTTGTGCGGTTCTCTTTTTAAAGTCGTCGGCTAGTTTAATCTAGCTGCTTATGTCTCGAATCTGGTTTGTAATCTTTCGCACCTGATTGTCTACAAATTCGATTTGTTGTTCGATTTCATCTCTCCATTCGCTAACGTCTTCTACGCTTGCCCCTGTGTTAAACTTTTGTTCCTCAATGAATTCTTTAACGTCGTTTACTGCCTTTATCATAGTTTTGATCGATGAACATAGTTTTTCCGAGACTAGGCGAGGTAGAATCGTTCTTTTTGGCTGTAAAAACTAAGAGCTTCAATTTTGTTTGTAGTTTGGCGATTTGCTCATCCATATTAATCTTGTTTTCGCTTGTCATTACGATGCTGGTGGGGTCGCCACATATTCAGGATTTTCTGGCCTCCCAAGAAATATGTATCCCAAACAATTCACAAGTTATTAAACAACAAAGTTTTAAATAGTTTTATTAATGCGTTAAAATCCCTCGCTATAATATAGTTATCACACCCGTCTCTCGACTAAAAATATTGTATTGTGAAAAATGTAAACATACAGCCACATCCTTATACGATGTGACGTTTATCTAAACTCTTTCCGGTTGCCCACTTCCGGGCAATGCGACCATCTTAGCAGAAAAGCTCCTACCAGACACTATAAACCCTTTCAATTACTACAGTAATGATGATGTATTCAAATAATTTAATAGGGTGGTCAAGGTGATTATGGACATAACTAGGTGATAAGCAATACGTTTGAACAAAATATTTAGGATGAGCATGTATAAAATAGGAAATATATATATATTGAAATTTGATTCAACTCCGACAATCGTGGCCAAAACCATCGGCCACGCTCTTCCTATTTGATGTTAATTACAATACCACTGCAATAATTCTTCACAACCTCCCCCTTTCCCCCTGTTACAATGTTGAGCGTACTACAAGAGGTTTAACTATGTTCTGGGGGCTAAATCAACATTAAATGGTGGGGGATCGGGGGCTGGCTGTCTAAATTTGCCATGATAGTGATAAAGTTGTTCAAATAATTGGAAGTGTCGCAGATGTTTTGTTAGGATTGTAGCATTGGTACCGCTTTAATTCGATTCTAGGCAAAATATAGAAGCAGCTCATTTGGACACAAATATAGCTTGCATACAATATATTGATTCACATATTATTGCTGTATATTATGAATTTCAAATTATTTTTGACTGTTTTCAGAAAGATGTGCCATCTGTTGCTGACAGAATTTGAAGATGTTTCATCTTTTCTTAATCAGTTGAAAATTTTTTTTGAGTTTATATGTAAGTTAGCATTGGTACCGCTTTAATTTTATTCTAGGCAAAATATAGAAGCAGCTCATTTATTCTTGCCCGCAATATATTCATTCACATATTATTGCTGTATATTATGAATTTAAAATTCTTTTTGACTGATACTCTTGTGTTAGAAAGATGTGCCATCTTTTGCTGACAGATTTTGAAGATGTTTCATCTTTTCTTAATCAGTTGAGTTTATATATTATAAGCTAGCATTGGTAGCTACCACTTTGACTTAGGCAAAATATAGAAGCAGTTCATTTACGCTAAAATATAGCTTGATGACAATATATTCATTCACATGTTATTGTTGTATATTATGCCCGCTTAATCAGTTGAAGAGTTTTTTGAATTTATATAATAAGGCTCTTTCTGGTCGACATGACTTTATTCTAACGTAAATATCTCCGGAAGTATTTACTCTCTTGTAATGGGACATGCATCATTCGATAGCTAATGACTTCCCCTACTGGCTCTGCCCCTTCCCCTACTGGAGCAACCCCTTACCCTACTAGAATTGAGAGACCCCTGCCTAGCGTAACAGGTGAGTGGGCCCCCTCGCTCCCCTTCATCTTCTTCTTCAGGAACGGCATCTTCTTCGTCAGGAATGGCAGCATCTTCTTATTCAAGAACATCTTCTCTATAAAGGATTTGTTATGTGTTAGGTCTAGTATTTCAAAATCATACTTTTGAAATACAATCAATGTCTCTTATATCAGCAAAAATATCACAACTCTTACACTAATAATCTACAACAAATATCTTATGTATTTTTTACTATTTGAAAGTAAATTTCATTACAAAAAGCAAATTTATACGAGACAGAGGCCACACAACAACGGCGGATGTAACATTCATCATGCTTGTATTGTTTGTGCACCTCATGGCTAAACGACAATCTTCGACGAACAGGTATATTCAGAGCCTCTTTGTGGGCAAAAATATAGCAACTCTAATACTTATAAGCAACAACAAATATTATATGTATATTTGGCATATTTTATTCTCTCACGAAAATCAAGCCTATTTGTTCTATAAAAAGCAGACACCAGACAAAAATGACGAATGCACCACATGCAAATTTGACATGCAAATTTGACATGCCTACATTGCCACCCACAAAAACCCCCAAAAAACTTGCCTTGAACTCTCATCACTTCCATCAAGCTGCCGATCAAGGTCTTATTCTTCGCTCGAGGACATACCACCACCATCACTATCGCTCCAATCGTCAAGAACTCTCAAAACATCAGTCACAGTAAAATTGCTTGTAGTCATTTTACAGATGTTCGTAAGAGAGGAAGAGCCGTTTGCTTGCGCACACCATATAAAGTACAAGAAATGCCATATAAGGTCACCGCTTTCTGCTAAACCAATGAAAATTCACCAACAATGCAATGACATCATGGGGAATCGATTGCCAGTACTTTTAATCCGGTAGGGTGAAATTATCCCGGTGGTTTTGATCCCAAGATTATTTCGTAATCTGACAAAATTTGAGCTATATATAGATCTTTCGAAGCGCTTTCGAATGGTGGTATCACAGGCTTGTAAACAAAGAAAGGTATAAGGTACAAAACGTAATATGAATTTTTAATTAGTTTACATATTTTACTATGTAAACAAACCTAAATTTTGAGTGTGTAAACGATCATAAAACTGTCAAAAAGCGCTGTAAATAAACAAAAAATACTTCACTAAAAATATCGTGCAACGTTGAATCGAACTGTAGTATTTTTGTCATTTTTTACATTAGTAGAACCGGAGATACAAGCGTTCAAAGTCATCATCCGTTGGCAGTTGATATTCGATGGTGCCGTTTAGAAAGAGTTAAAAGTTCCATATAACCTGCTTAAATGAATAACGAGTAATGTTTATTAACTAATCACTATTTGATCATTCTCAAGATGTTTCATCTTTCAAACCTATGATCAGTTCAAATTGAAAAGTTATCAATTTTAAATGATTTGTTTTCAATTGAATCAAAGATGAGTTGCCTAATTTCTTGCTTATCATAGTTATTACTATTATAGGCCAAATGCTGTTTTTTGTTTATCGGATGCTTGCTCGTAATATTGCAAGAAGCCTTACATATCGCTGGTAAGCAATGCATGCAGTGATAGCTATAATTCCGATGTGAAGAATGTTGCTTAAAATCTTCCTTTTAGCCGCCTTAACATCACCTTGTTGAGTTGAGGCATGACAGAAAGTTTAAGATCAGAAAGCAGAAAAGTACATGTACAGAAACATGTAAAGTATGACCGGCTTTCCTGCAATATATACATGCACTAATCAAAATCTGTTATCACTCATGATCTCCAGTGACACTCGCATCATATAGGTGGTTAATCAATAACAATATTAAAACCAGTTTTCGTAGGATCTCCAACAGGAACTCCCAATATCATATAACAAAAATTACTAATTAGTGACACTATCTGGCCTTGATTGGTGACAGGTTTGAGCCAATATGTATGAAGCTGTTTTTATATCATAATTATTATTGGGTGTGCAAGTGTATTTTATTATCGTTGCAGGCCTGATCGCACACTCAATATTTCAGTTTGCACACTCAATATTTCAGTTTGCACACTCAATATTTCAGTTTGCACACTCAATGTTTCAGTTTGCACACTCAATATTTCAGTTTGCACACTCAATATTTCAGTTTGCACACTCAATGTTTCAGTTTGCACACTCAATGTTTCAGTTTGCACACTCAATGTTTCAGTTTGCACACTCAATATTTCAGTTTGCACACTGTCGTTCAATGTTGCACACTCAATATTTCAGTTTGCACACTGTCGTTCAATGTTGCACACTCAATGTTTCAGTGTCTACTCCTGCGCATAAAATTAATAAAAATTACCGCTGATCAGGTGTGACCACGCGTGCGGCGTGTATGCAAAAGAACAACATGGCGGGCGAAGAAAGTCAGAACAATTTTAATCGGGCACTTACCCTGATAAATGAAGCTGTTTCAATGTTAAAATCTAGTCCTGTAAATAATGAAAACACATCTAATGGCGAATCCAATTCAACGAATTCGAATGGGCCAGCAGCGACAACACCATCAAAACAAGTTGAACTGGTCAGGATGTTTCCATTTATGCGACCAACAGTGACGTCCACAGCAAAACCATTGACCAGTAAAGGTGCATTTAAACCTAGTTCACATACTTATCCGTATCATAGATATACGCCAAAGGTGTCATAGACACATACTTTTATATGTTTGGCAGACAAAAATGATAAATCTGGCCTTGGAGAAAAAATTGATAAAAATTCCTATCAACAAGGTATTTTATTGTTTATATATACATGTAATTATTATACAAATTTGTAACATTAATTTTCTCCCCACACCCCATCTCCCCACACCATCCATTTTGTGAGCAACATTGCCATTTTGTCTCACAATGTTACTCAAACTTTTCTGAGTTATTTTGCAATTTGGAAATTGAAATGTTTGTGTCAATTTGTCAAACAAAACATCTATTAATTGTTGGTTAGTAAGAAAGGAGAAACTCCAGTTGCTGCTCACGGCATCCATTATAGTCCATCCATTATAGTGCATCCATTAAAGTGAAATCAAAGGCTTTGTTCAAAAGAATTATTTGCAAAAGGCTTTTAATTGCATTGTAATTGTGTCAGCTATGTTGATATATAAAAATGTTGTAATTGGGTCAGAGCTATCTGCTAAGCAGAACCACAATACAACCTGCCAATCAAATTATCCCCCTCCCCCTTGGTAATATGGAAAAAATGTTAACCATTTTGTATGGGAAAATGTTATCCATTTTTTGTATTGGAGCTTAATAGGATTTATTTTGTAAATAGGCTTCATCGCAAGTTAATGTTGACATGAGCAAGGCCCCTTCAGCAACCTGCCTTAAATGCAATGAAATTGTGCCAATATCAATGTTATGTAATCATGAGGAGGGTTGCACAGCAGGGTCGCCTGACAATGGTAGCACTGCAGAGCCACCTGATGATGGTATTGATAGCATTGCAGATCCACATAATGGTAGCACTACAGAGCAACCTGATGATGGAAGCATTGCAAGTCCAAGTGATAATGAAAAGGTACAAGTTCAGTACTGTTATGAGTATTCTACTATAATTGTATAATAACAAGCAAATTGTAAACATTTATGTTATGTATATATTCTAGATATGTGTGCATTGTGTTTGCGTGCAATGCACGCATATCTAGAAATAACAAGCCACAGGAGAGGGACACTACCAATTGCAGTTGTAGAAAAAACACCATTTGCCCGCTTCAAAAACAATGCATGACTAGGGACATAGTATACAAAGCAACAGTCACAGTAAGCAACACAAACACGATCAAAAATTACATTGGCATGACTGCAACCACATTCAAAGAGCGATTGGCCAACCACACTAAATCTTTTCAGCATAAAAAGCATGCAAATGACACGGAACTTTCGAAATATATTTGGACATTGAAAGAAAACAATAAGGATTTCAGTATTAATTGGCAAATTTTAAAACATTCTATTTCGTATACGGGAGGATCAAAACGATGCAATTTATGTTTAGAAGAAAAATTTTGTATTTTGAAAGAAAAAAACAAGGATTGTTTACTCAACAAAAGAGCTGAAATAATTTCACGATGTCGTCATCGTAACAAATTTCGCGTAAACAACGCAAACAAAGCCATGCATGCACACATTGTCTCCCACACACACTCCCACGCCCCGGCAGGAAGCATATAAGCGGTCATTTCTTTTCGATACTTGTAAACTGCCTGATGATTCTTTTACAGATGAAACAGCCTGTTGCAGACAAGTTTTGAGGTAAGCGAAAAACTATATATATATATGTAACTGCCTGATGATTCTTTTACAGATGATTCTTTTACAGATGAAACAGCCTGTTGCAGACAAGTTTTGAGGTAAGCGAAAAACTACATGAGCCATCTATACTCAGGGCCTCTCAGAGGGGGGTGGCCAAAAAGGGCAATTTTCCCTGGGCCCCTGGCTTAAAGGGGGGGGGGGGCAAAAGAATAATAGAGAAGAGAATAATAGGCAAGAGAATAATAGATTTAAATAAATTAAGGTAGAAATAAATAAATATGGCAAAATTATAACTAAAATGTAGTAAAATTAATATTAAATGTCTATAGGTATAAACTGGTAGTAAACTGTGCCCATAGGGAAAGGGTCCCCAACGTGGATTTTCCCCCGGGGCCCCACATTTCTCTGAGAGGCCCTGTCTATACTTGCTGGCAATGAGGATGCCAGACGATCATACCTTGCACGCTCAATATATAAGGTTTAAGATTTTGGAAGAACAACCATTTTTGATATGGCTGTATATAAATATGTATGTATAGGTTATTATATGAGGGGTGATGTGAGATCAGTTTTATCGCTTGAGGGACTTATCTTTGAATATCGGCTGGTCGCTTGTCTAATGCCAGATGATTATCTCAGGGGCGGATCCAGGGGTAGTCAACCCGGTCACGCGACCAGGGTAAAAAATTGCGAAGTTAATTAATTCTAATTCAAATCGCGGTCCAGTTATCAAATTGGTTCAGTGACGTCAGCATATTTAAGTTTGTAGTCCAGTAATTACATTGCGTTCAGCGGTAAAGGTTTATGTAAAGCAATATGATGATCAGTCAAAACAGCGGTCTTCCGCTTGAATCTTGACCGACTTGGTGGCAAATCTGGTAATTTGATTGGTTAGCAGCGATGTTGACCACTTTCCGGGGAGTTCTGACCGGGCAACTCATCAGGGGCACAAATATAAGCTCTGCCATTGGCCAATCTTAAAAAATATCTGAGTTCTCATTGGCTGCATAATTTTGACCGATCAGAGCGAGTCAGCCTGGTCAGCCTGAATATATTTATAGAACTGCAAAGGTTCAACAAAGTAGCACAGCCAGAAATCCCAATGTCTGCTAGTATTTACGAGACCGTACAGTCCGAGTTTGCGAAAAACGATCAGCAATATCTTCAAGATATTGAAGTTGATCTAAAGAAGCGAATAGACGCTTCACCGAAGAGTTCTGTTGAAGAGCTAGTGAGCGCCATCAACAACACAAGCTTTTGCCTTGGGAGAAATTTTGGTGCCGAATCATATACATCTCGAAGTACGTTCGAGATCGAAAGAGCAACTGTTGTACGGCCCTAAGGTAAGGTCCTATACTGTTTATTTGTGCGCAAAGTATTGACCCGCGTAGGTGATGAGGTGAACTGATTTACCTCGTGATTTACATAATATTGCAGTCAAGACTTAGACTCGACGCTTTATAATAATATACTTTATAGATAAGATTTACAGCGAACCAAGTTTAATACCCAGGCGAATCGGAAGTTTGTTTATGCTTTTTGTGGACTAATGTTAGTTTAATATTATCTATATCTATACTGGATTTATATTATGTATATGGAGCAATATACAAAGGCAATACCACATGGCATAGCTTGGTGTAAATGTGTAATACGATCATGTGTTATTTTGTGAAATTCATGTTTTTAAGCCACAGCCACAGACGTAGTTTCAAAGAGCACACATTCAATGATTCAAATATTTAAATGTCTGATCAAGTGAAGTGAAATCCCTAAGGAGTGATTTGTTGGAGTCAGTGAGACTGAAAATTGCTATATGGGTCCCATCTTAATATCTTATGAGGTTAATTTTTGGCTGAAGCTGCTCCCACAGTGCCGCAAATGGTGTTTCCGAGGTTCAAAAATCAAAAATTTTCTGGTGGGGCATGCCCCCAGACCCCTCTAGGTTGCTCGCGCCTTTGGCGCTCGGCCAATTTTGCGCCTGCGGCGCAAACTTGGATTGTCAGATATTTTGACTAACGTACGAAAAATCCTGGATCCGCCCCTGGATTTTACTCGTCAATGTGGAAGCTCTACAGCTTAATGGGTTAACCAAAAAATCTGACAAGATATTATCTTATCTTCATATTTGGCATAAATTGTTTCGCCTTATTTTCTTATTTACAGATCCAGTCGTTGAATCTTCAATAAATGTCTCTGATGAAGGTAAGATAAGTATAACTTAAATTTATATGAGCGCATGGCAGATTCAGTGCATGTGTTTATAATAGAGGCACAATAAATATTAATAAGAACAGTAAAATTAAAAACAATGTTTAGGGTCACATTGTCGTCAATTTAACATAGTCTGTACCATAACATCCAATGTTCAATTAAAACAACCAGACACACATGCTACAACTTGAAAGTACAATATAGTAGTCATGGGTGTAACTATTATTAGCCACATCATGAACTTATATGTGATAGTTTTACTGTTATTATTTTGTATGTAGTGGTTAAATAGTTCTCTCAAGTTATGCTAAATATTAACGTTCTCGCTTCCCTAAGCGTCACATGTTGGTTTTTATCAATGTTGGCGGCTATAAAGTCTCTCAGTGAAAGTCTTTTTAACATTTCAATAGTATTATTTAAAAGTGTTGATATTTTGGAATCATCTTACTGTATACCAACTAGTACATTTTCGTACGTGTATCTATATTCTATATGAATTATTAATTTATGAAGTCAAGACAGACACTTTGCTTTTCTAATTCACAGGGGCTAGCACTTCCTCTTTATTACAAGAATTTGATGAGGACTGTGTATATGATGTAATGAAGTTGTACAAAAATAAAATTGTACCTGGGATTGAGTATGTTGATGTCAACCGAATGCAGATATCAATTCTTAGGCAGATTATGAGAATTTATAAAAATCCAAAGTTCAGTCTCAAAAAATCTCCCAATGTTCATTTCCAAGGTGAACAGTGTACAGACAATCATGGGTGGCCCGACCAAATAATTTTTCCACATCACAATTAATTATTTTATGAAGGTTGACAATGTCTACAATCTGCAACTGTTTGGGGGGCTTGACAGGCATCTTGTCCCTGTTTCTGGAGTGGATCCAATAGCATCTGGTTGTTATGAGGTAGCTGGAAAGGTTGTTCCACATAGTATCCTCCATGATGGACCAGGGTGTGTTGGGCTCTCTGCTGTTGTGAAATTCTTATCTACAGGATGATTTTGGATGAAGCCAAAAGTATTGTGTCATGTGATGATTTATTGGACTTAGATCTGAAACGTATGGTGTGTCATGGTCTTGTTGACATACCTATTTCCAGTTTGAACGAAGATAAAGCCGTTAATGATCTTCTTGTGACCGAAGTTGTGATAACTTGTACACTTGCCCTTGAGTCATTCTACAAAGGACTCAATTGTCTTGGTCTTGGTGACCTTATGCGGAAATGTCCAGTCATAACCCGTGTTGTATTTCCTTCTGTTGCTGATTCTGTTATTGATCCGGAGATGCTACTGAGCAGATTGGAGGAATTGAAGAAAAATAACAGGATTAAAGTTAGTGGGGAAAAGGGAGAACAAGCTTGGCAATGGTTTACACAGTTTATTAGACAAGTATGGTTATCTAAAGGTAAGCTATTAAGATCCTCTCAATTTTGGAACGTATTACTCAAGAGACCATATATTGAAAATATAAAGTTATACATAAAAATTTGTATTGAGGCAAACCTATCTAAGCTTGGTGTAGTATGTTAGTTATCCAATTCCATTGACTTTCAACCACAAGTTAACCCATCAAGTGGCAATGCACCCCACTTTATTATTTTACTCTGTCTAATGCCGAACGATTTTAGTGCTGCCACTCAATGGGTTAACCAGACTACCTGCCCATGCACACTGTTAACACATTAAGTGGCAATGCGCCCTGATGTGCCCTATTTATTATTTTACTCTGTCTAATGCCAGACAATTTTACTCTTCAGAGGAAGAGTGCTGTCACTCAATGGGTTAATCCAACTGTCCCAGACCTTTGGTCCTTCCCTCCAATGAAATGTTTTGATTTGTATTTGTTTGTTTAGACGAGAACACTGGCTATACGTTGATCACTTCACTGGTATTCTTTATGACAGGATCAATGCTCTTTGACCTTCAAGATGACTTACAAGTCATGTTCCCCAATGACCCAAATAAGCCACTACTTGAAGGCGACAGTTGTTTCAATCGAGTTACCATCTCAACAACGCACAAGACATATGACACATTTGCAAAAGCTTGCATGTCATCTATAACCTTGGGTGCTCAAGGTTATGGCAGGTTTTAGAAATGTACTGTAGCAAACTGTAACTACACATTCTTGAGTTTCATTATTATGATAACTTTAGACGTTTCCACTTTTCAGATTTATATTTTTGATAAACTTACAACAAGACACTTAGATGTACATTGTTCTGTGCATATTCCATATTTTGCTATACATTTAAATTTGTTAAAGAATAAAGTTGATTGATTACTGCATTAACATACTGCAGTAAGATTTGGTAACAATTTTCCTTAGTGTACTGTAGCTGGTGTTAATAGATGTAGACCATACTTTTGCTGTATTAATCCATCTTCAAATTCCTCTTAACCCATTATTAGCAACACACCTTTCTGTATGTAGTTTACTCTGTTCAAGACCAGATTGTCAATGGAATCTGCCAGTTAATGGGTTAATATATAATGTGCTTTGAAGAAAGATCTGTACATATTGCCAGGTAATGGGGTTGTAAACCAGATTTCAGTTTAGGAACAATTGCCAGCATATTCCTCCCCAAAAATAGAAAACAATAATATTGTGGTAATCATTTCCTGTTTCGCATACCAATATAGTAAATGTCCCTAACCGTAACCTACTGTATATTGGTGCGTGAAACATGGAACGATAACCACAATATTGTTCAAAAGGTTAGCAACATTTTTAACGACCTCAGAGCATTTTTTGTTTGAAGCAACAGTTTTTTGTACATATGAAGCAATCAATACATTAATACAGTATAACATGTTAATTAAATAGTTGGAATGGTCACTGTGCAGCCTCGCGCTTCATAGCTTAATACAAATTCAAGTACATTTTCATATAACCCTACACCAAAGTTGTCTGAGGGTTCTCTCGCATTAATAATGTGCCTCAATTCATCATTGAAGAATTCATCTGTGAATGGTTGTACAACATTGGGGACAATAATCCCTTGACCTTCTGTTTCTTCTAAATATCCCCACTCTTGTGAAGGTGCTGGTCTATTCCAGTCTATGCCATATCTTTGAAGCCCTTCCTGTAGTGGTTAATATTAATTAATGTAACATAATGAATATGTGTTTCCTACACAAAGGGTATGTTCTGATTTATGGCATACGTACCTCAGTTGTTGGTTCCCAAAATTCTCTTGCTACCCTATTTGCTGTTTGCCATGTCAAACATGCCCCTAACCCATAATTGCAGGTGTCTGATGAGTGGAATATATACCACATGAAGGCAGAACAGGTGAATTTCATTTGATGCATCCAGAATGTTAATGTCCTCCAAGTATCTGAACAGCCAGTAATATTTAAATGTAACTGCATAATACACGTCTCTCCACAACCTCTCTATGCGCTGGTTGTGAACACTTCTACCTGTAATATGGCTGCCTCTATTTACACCCCTCTCAAGATGACCAAGCATATATCTTGCAATTTCTACATTCTCCACTCCTTGATCAGTCCTAACACGATTTGGGAGACCAAACTGATCGACAGCTCCAAGAAAGTCTGCACATGCAGTATCAGCGCGGTTGTTATCATGGCAGTTAAGGCGAGTTATAGCACGTGAAAAACCATTAAAACTATATGAGCGTATGCCTGATTCAATGTATGTGTTTATTATATAGCTACACAGTAGGTTACTTACAATCATGAAGCTTGCCTAATCAATTTGTGATTAGTGTCGATATGCCATAATGCATTAGGCCTATACACTTTATATTCTCGTCGATTAATGGTTTTCAGTTGTAAGGATCGCATTATTACACCCTCAACATCTACACATCGGAGACTTTCCATAACCCAGCTCTCTTGAATCCGAAATCCCCTTGAACATAAGAGTGCAAGAACCATTATATATCCACTTTGTGCAAAATCTTCATCAAGTTGCTCATCAGATAGTGGGGTAAAACAGACAGATGTAGAAAGTTCAAAATCTTGCAACCTTCCTCGAATTGTGGCCAACGCTTACTCCAAGTAAATTAGCAATTTCGCCCGCCTTAAAAACTGTAGTCAATGAAATGTTGTATTTGTTCTCTGGTTATATTGTAACTAGGTTGTCCACGGTTTCCAGTAAAATATTTTTCGGGTTGACTATGTTGTCCATTCATTGTGTTGCATGCACTACTCACCAGATCTTGTGCTTCTGAAATACATGCAAATAACCTGTCGTCGACGTTAAATAATTGAGAACTCAACGTTAAAATATTATGGACTCTTTCAAGTCTAGTAGATATGTAATCTAACACATCTTGCCGTAAATTATCGGAGGTTAGCTGGCGTTTTAATTCCTCTAATATTATACAAACGCGTTCTTTAATAATTGTAACATCATGAATGCAACGCAACTTGTTTAAGTGTAATAACTCTTTTAGTTTTTAAGTTATACTAAATCAAACAGTCGTACTTTTTTTTTGCCCCACCCGGTATATATATATACTTTAATTCAGCGTCGGCCACGGACATATAGAACAAAT
Source organism: Trachythela sp. YZ-2020 (assembly GCA_016169945.1). Taxonomy (NCBI): domain Eukaryota; kingdom Metazoa; phylum Cnidaria; class Anthozoa; order Malacalcyonacea; family Clavulariidae; genus Trachythela; species Trachythela sp. YZ-2020. Next base: position 13,697 of record JADLSH010000005.1, on the reverse strand, counting down.
TGAGAGTTGCTTCGTGTGTGCCTAAGAGATATAAAAAAAATCTCGACATTTAGAGCTAAAGCCCTTCGTCAGGAGAAATTAGTAGACAGATAAACACATTACATCGGCTTTTATAGCAACGCTATAAAAGCTGTCACGTGAACAAAATATTAACCAATGAAAATAAAGTAGTCATAACAATCATAATAAAATAGAATTAATATGTAAAGATATAGCCTATGTGCAGGCTTTGGCCCGATTGCACAGGTGTTACACTACCAAAGCGCTATAAATGTGGTACGAGGGAAGGGAAGATATAGAGGAAAGTATATAAGTATTTAAGAGAAAAGAATGAGCTAGATGAAGGAGAGGCGCTCATTGATACCATCAGGCTGAATGGTGCCAAGTTTAAAAATGAGATGGGATGAATGGCGCCTATGTTCATATCAGAAAAGGAGTGGTTGGTACTGTTGAAGTGCCTAGCAACCGGTTTGTTGTGCACATTGTTCTGACTCTGAGTTTTTATGAGCATTGGATTAGGTAACACATCCTCAAGCATGTCGTTACCACTAACTCCTTGAGTACTACTCAGTAGAAGTCGCAAAATGGATAGTGCTTCGTCTTGTTTTTGTAGCATTGTGTCTAGCTTGATAAGAACACACCTTTGGAAATCTATGAAGAATAAAGGATGTAGATAAGTGATAAAATAACATGTAAAGTTGCCAGCTCTTTATGGGTAAAACCAGGTCATGCACTCAGGGTCCAATGAATAGTGCAAACTGTACATAGGGCTTTGTATTTAATCCTGTTATTGGTAACGTTTAAAATTCTACTATACTTGTAAACAAAAATAATGAAATTTTACCAATTTGCTCAGAAACTACAAGTTATCAGTTACAAGTAATACCATTCCTTTGGTTTTGGACATGCATATTACACAAGAAGAAAATAGATATGGGAACTTAGTTTTCTTTTCAACTCACATATTGAGCAACAGCAGTAAACTTTATATTTTAGCATTACATATGTAGATGTTCTAAAACTATGGCAAAAGTATCTTTGATTTCTGAAACTGTATATGGTTGAACTTTTCAGGAATATCATGCCTGGAGCACTTACTGTAGTAAACTTACTTTCACTTTGCGTATGGCCAGAACCGTTAGGGTTTGTCGTCCGGTTGGTGGCAATATCAGCCAAGCTGTTGTTGAATAAGCCTGCGGATAGGTTAACAATGATAAGATCAAATTAGTCGTTTGTCATGCAACGTGAAATACTGAACCATAACAATGTTGCAAAGTAATACAACCACTACCTACAGTATTTGGCGTTTGTTTTTAATTTCCTCGTGAAAAACGGGGTGGTAGATAACATTCTTGATACGTTTTCTATTTAACTACCCTGCAACGGTACAAAACTAGGATAATATCTTCAAAATTCTATCAGCGATTATGATTGTAAATCTCCCGGGACATATCACTATACATGATGAAAATTTATTGACTGACTCTACTCGTAAAAAGGTGGCTAAAGCATGTTCGCGACAGGTTATTAAATTTTCAATAGCTAATTGAGAACTTCGATGTCATGCACAAACTGTACTTGACCCTCTTTTCGCATTGAATAGCCAGAACAGTTTCATAGCTAATGCCAGTATGACATTAAGTGTTTATTCTACAACTTACAAACAATTGCACAAAAAATCTGGAATGTAAGTGAAAACGAGAAACTGGTCATAGTATCCATTCTACCGTGGGACTTAACTCTAAGCAACAAAAAGATTACAGGGAAGCAATATTGGACGTAACATTTTTCGTACAATTTATAGCATGTAAAATTAAGACCTTGTTTAAAAGAGGCACTTTCAACTCACTTTGACGAAGCTCCTGTCTCATATCTCTGCTACCTGTGCCCGCAACAATTGGTGTACTGGTTGAAGCACCAATTGAATAGCCGGCAAAGAAGTCATGGTCAAGATTATCCAAACCTGAATATTAAATAGAAGTAAACCCATTAATTTACGGACTGTACAATGGGAAGATTTTTACGCACGTACTTATCAAATTGAATTTTGTACCTTTGTTTTTTATTCTGCCTTATAGCAGAAAGTTCTATACATTTGTGTCCAGATATACACTCTTGCATATTAGAAAATCCATTTATATTAACTAAGTTGAGCCAATTTAAGTATGCGTTGAGCTAATTTAACCTAACATTCTATTCTGCACTGCAACAATTTCTTTATGCAGGACCAGGTAAAGAGGTCTGATAAGGGTTTTTAGGTTGGCTTACCACCTCACCTTTCATAGATGGGTACTTACCACTATGATTTTCGGGGAAAAGATTGTCTTCCACTAGCGTTTGTTGCGGTAATATGGGCAATGTGGGTGGGACTAGCACTAAAGACTGATCAGCAGCACCGATTTGTAACTCTCCTGGTAAAAAATATGGATAAAATTTGCACTTTGAGGGAAAGGTTAAATACACATTTCATATAAATTGGGAATTGATGCAACCACTACCTATTTGTTTTGAATAAATTTTCTTCATGCAAAAACTAATATCAAGTAGAAATTTGGGTACATGAAAATACTGAACAGTACAACTAGACAGTGGCGTAGCTAGCGGTCCTGCCGTCCCGCCGGGCGAGACTAAAAATTTCCAAAAATAATGAGGAAATGTTTTATAGTGAAACCAAAATCACAGCTTTGCTTATTCTGAAAATTTAAATATTAATTATGCTCATTTTTCAGTGCTTTCATTTGTTATTTATTTAAATTTTACGCAATGTTGCTGTCTGCTCTTTGACCTCTTTATTGCCTAGCAACTGAAACCCATTATTGCTTACGCAATTCGTGTAATCGCATATCTCGTGTTCCGCTGATATTCATATGGCGGGATATGCAATACTATTTTTTATACAAGAAATTCTGGTTTCTGGTTGGATAATTGGCGCAGCGCATGCCCAGGAACGGCTGTTTTTAATGCTGAAGTCCCGCTATTTTATAAAGGCGGAGGTTGTTAATATTCAGCCTTTCTCGCGAAGCTTTCTGCGCGAGTATTCACGACTGTGACGGTAGGTCATTATCATATTACTATTCATATCATATTTGATATTGCTTTTGTGATTTGTATATACAATGGTTTCAACATATTTTTTTGCTCAACACAGCACTTCACTGAGCCCACACAGATCTTCTCTGAGCCAGATGGCATTTTTTGTATTTTACCAAGGCAAAATACTCCTTTCAGAGGTGTATTGAAACTTTGTTTAGTGACATCCTTCCACCCTCAAAATCTAGATTTCAAAATTTTCCGGGGGGCATGCCCGCGGACCCCCCAGGATGGTCGCGCCTTTGGCGCGAGGGTACCGCCTTTGGCAGGACCATTATTTTTAGCCAGCTACGCCACTGCAACTAGGATAAGTTGGATAACATGCACAAACTTTTGCCAATGATTAATATTGACTATTGAAAATTTATCTACTTGGACATCATGGCATGATTTAATATACAGCTAATTAAAGTTTGTAACATACATTAAATTTTAAATTATGTACCGTATTCTACCCATCTATCAATTAGGTTTTGTTCTACAAATAGCTTAGGTACTCTGTCGAACGCCAGATGATTTTTTAACTACTTGTCAAGGGAGGGGTCTTTCACATTAATGGGTTAAATATATGTCCATTACAAACGTTCACAGTTCTTTGCTCAGATAAATCCTAATTAACTTTGAAAATTTGTTGTCAATGAGACATTTTTGGGGACAAACAGACGATGAATTATTACTTAAATTATTATGGAATGGTGTGCATTACATGTTTGCAAATATTTTTGTTTGAATTATCTATGATGCTGGGAGAAACACCTATAATGGCTCTAGGCAAATGCGACTAAAAGGTCAGTTGTACTTAATCCGGTGTAACTGAATCTATATTATGGGTGTTCATCTTGTGTATAAAAGAAATTATGGGGCAACATTTTCAGTGTAACTATTTTGAACTCCCCCCTTTAGGCACATTGCTATACGCATCTAAAGAACAATGGCTTAATATAGGCTTAATACAATTGTTACTTACCACTTTGATTTGGGGTAAATATAGTGTTTACCGCTTGGACAATGGCAGTCTCCGGGAATGCACCAGCATCTATAGTGATTGATAGTTTGAATTATTTTGGAATGAGTGGAATTTCGATTTCACTTGCAAAGTAGAGCTGTGATAGGGCCAATATAGTTTGTATGAATGTGAACATGGTAAATTAACAGTGTTTCAACTAATGTTGTCGCAAAGGTCATTCTGCAGATTGTATAAAATTATTATCTAAAAAATATGAAAACTTGGGCAGGTTAATAAAGATATTTCCACTGTGCCTTTGAATATGTACTCAAATACATAGGCACAGAAGGAACTCAGGTTTTTTTGGCAATCTATTTGAAGTACACCAAAAACAAGTTCTAGATGAAATTGATGCCAACATTTTCCAGTAACATCTGGTATTCTAGCACACAGTATCACACATGTCTATATTTAAATATATCATACTATAAGCTTAAAATGTTTAAACATTGACATAAATATATTTGTAAATAAATAGACTAATACAGAAAATACAACCTCATTTCTCAAGGCTTTACTCTACACTAAATAAAATAACAACATGGCGTCCTTAAATACTAAGTTCAGTAAGTGGCCTAGTAACTACTAAGGTAATTATTATTCATGAAAACGAATTACTTCCGTTTTAAATTAGCACATTCTCCCCTACATAATAATAAAACAATATTATAAATAAACTAAGTAATATAAAATTAAATAGCCTAAATGTCTCTAATGTAGTTCATATATTCAAACTCCTAAATCTAAACAAATGTCATTAAGGTTAGTCTATCTGGTGCCTTTCTTAATCGCTCAGATCGACGGAGATGTTGGGGTTGATTATCATCTCCAGTACTGTCTGTTGACCCATTCGTTGCTTTCTGTCGTAAACGCAGCGATTGGTGATCAGGACTTGCGGTGCTTTCGGCGTCTTTTATCTGGATTTCCGCCACATCTTGCTCGAGATCGACTTCTCTATTATGATTTTCAGCAGAACCGACAGGATAGGATTGATCTATGTTGCCAACCGAGGCTTCCACGTTACCAGGTGGAGCTAAATGTTTAATTGATACTGTATCCTCTCTCCCATCGGGAAACCGCACATGAGCATATTGCGGGTTAGCTTCCAGCAGGTCAACTTCATCTATCAAGGGGTCGTACTTAGAATTTCTTACGTATCGTTTCAGTAACACAGGACCAGGTGTCGTTAACCAGGATGGCACCGAGACTCCACTGGTCAATTTTCGTTGATAAGCAAACATACGTTCATGCGGAGTCGCGTTCGTCGCTGTACAAAGCAAGGACCGTATGGAGTGAAGGGCATCCAACAATACTTCCTGCCAACAGCTAGTGGGAAGACCTTTCGTCTTGAGTGCTAGGGTGATAGCTTTCCATAACGTTCCATTCAGCCGTTCGACTTGCCCATTTCCTTGTGGGTTGTAACTTGTTGTTCTGCTAGTTGAAATCCCTTTCTGTAATAAAAAATTATGTAACTCCGAGCTCATGAATCCCGAGCCACGATCCGTATGGATAAAAGTTGGCATCCCAAACATAGAGAAAAGTGTCGAGAGACATCTGATGACAGTTCGAGCACTAACATCTTCACATGGGAATGCGAAGGGAAACCTAGAATACTCATCAATAATAGTTAACAAAAATCGACATCGATTGTTACTGGGCACAGGACCTTTAAAGTCTATGTTCAGTCTTTCGAACGGTTGTGTAGCTTTTATCAATTGCGAGGGCTCTGGAGAGTAGTATTGCGGTCTACATTCTTGACATTCCCTGCAGATTTGTGTCATGCGCTTTACATCCTCGACTGAAAAGGGTAGATTTCGACTTTTAACTAAATGTGTCATTCGCGTTACGCCCGGATGACATAATGATCTATGTAGTTCATGTAGTTTATCAATCGTAAGAGACATACTGATTACTCTTGAAAGAGCATCCGCTGGTATATTCTCCTCTCCCGCTCGATATATAATGTCAAAGTCATACATCGGCAATTCTATTCTCCATCTCATTACTTTGTCGTTTTTGATTTTACTATGGTGTTTGATGTCAAACATGTAAGCAACCGACTTTTGGTCTGTTATAAGCCTAAAGTGTTTTCCAGTTAAGTAATGCTTCCACTTACGTACTGCTTCAACTATGGCTGCTGCTTCCTTCTCAACTGCTGAGTGTTTTAGTTCAGGACCGTTTAATGTTTTTGAGAAGAAAGCTACAGGACGCCCTTGTTGATTCAATACTGCAGAAAGAGTGTGGTCAGATGCATCAGTCTCTAGTTCAAAGGGGAGACTTTCATCAATAGCCCCGACAACTGCATGCTCTATATCCTCTTTAATCAAATTAAATGCTCTCAGAGCTTCTTCTGGCAAAGGAAACACAGTATTTTGAGACAAGGGTCTAATCTTCTTTGAGAAATCTTTAATCCACTGTGAATAATAAGAGAATAGGCCGACTACTCTTTTTTGTGACTTCAAGTTTACTGGTGGGGGTAACTCTTGCAATGGTTTCAACCTTTCCGGATCTGTTTTAATTTCCCCTTTGAAACCACACTACCGAGAATACTTATTGTTCTTGTAGAAAACACACATTTACCTTCATTGAATACCAAACTTCTCCTCTTAGCTGCTTCCATAAATTTCTCGAGGTTCTCATCATGGTGGGCCTGATCCCGACCACAAATAGTGATATTATCCAAATAGGCGAATGTATCTTCCAAGTTTTCCTCAGAAATAAAGTTGTCCATCGTTCTTTGAAAAGCAGCGGCCCTGTTAGTCACCCCAAATGGGATTCTACGAAATTGATACAATCGACCATTTGCTTCAAATGCAGTGTACATCTTTTCTTCCTGTTTAATAGGTACCTGGTGATAAGCACTCTTAAGATCTACAGTACTAAAAACAGTATATTGGGCAATTCGATTGACTGTATCGTCAATTCTGGGCATTGGATACGCATCGAGTTGAGTAAATCTGTTTATTGTTTCAGAATAGTCTATAACCAATCGTTTCTTATGATTTTCATTTCGCGTCACTACAACTTGTGCCCTCCATGGGGAGTCACTTGGTTCAATTATTCCTTCTTTAAGTAATTTATAAATTTCAGTGGAAATGAACTCTTTATCTTCCAAACAATACCTTCTCGATTTCGAAGCAATTGGTTTACATTCCGCTGCACGAAACTGAAATAATGGTGGGGGATCAACATGCAAAGTAGATAGACCACATATATTCATGGGTGGAGCTGTCCCTCCAAAACATATCGTTATACTCTCATGCTGTTCTTGCCAATTCTGTCCTAGGATAACGTCCGTGCACAAGTTTGATAAAACATACAACCTAATATCTGTGTAGACTCTTCCCGTTAAAATTATGTCTGCGTGACAATACCCTTCGATCTTAGATGAGTGAGAAGAAGAGGCCATTGTTACTTTTTCTTGAGTAGGATATGCCACTAACCCAAGTGATTTGGCTATGTCTGGGTGAATGAAATTATGTGTACTCCCCGAGTCTATCAACGCCTGTGCCGACTTCCCGTTAATTAAAATTTCTATACAGGCCTTCTTTAATGATTCAGCGGCCGAGTGTTTGGATGAAGCAAGTGTTAGGTAGGATGACTGCGATCAATAGCAGCTACAGATTTACACACTCTCTGAAAATGTCCTTTCTTTTTGCATTTATGACAATTAGCCTCTCTAGCGGGACATAATGCTCGGGGGTGTAGCTTATTGCCACAGAAAAAACACTTTATACTTTGCGATGTTAACGCTACATACCTTCCGCTAGAGTCCTGACGTTATACTCCTCTTGAGCCTTTGGTGGCGTTGAATCTGGCAAATTACCTTGCTGTTGGTTGCTATCCTTTGTAGTAGTAGCTGAAGTAGGAAAATTATTGTATGTTTCTGATGTTCGTTGAGCCGTGTCTAAAGTACGTGCTTGCTCAAAAGCAGTTTGTAAATTTAAAGTTTTATTTTCTAATAAGCGCTGACGAATGTTCCTGGATAACAACCCAGCAATAAACGCATCTTGCACTGCTTCATCGCGATATTGGTTGGCTGTAACGCTGGAAAAATTACAGTCTTTACTTAAGATCTTTAATTCTTGAAGGTACTCGTCCAAAGACTCTCCGGATTGCTGCTTTCGCGTGGCCAGCTTGTGTCGTGCGAATATCACATTAGGCGTCTTCAGATACAAATTTTTCAACAAATTTATAGCTTCGTCGTACGTAGCTGCCTCGCAAAACAATTCATATACATCCGAGGATACATAATTGATTAAGACGTTTAATTTGTCCACATTCTCGCCCGAGATTGCTGCAACGAAATTCTCAAACGTTGCCAACCAATGCCTCCATGATTTTGAAGCGTTCTGAGCATTCGGACTCGTATCGAATCTCTCTGGTCGTAGAACTTTGTCCATGCTTGTACTTCGATTCTTTCTTCACAAAGGTAGTGTAGAGTAAATTGACATAAATATATTTGTAAATAAATAGACTAATACATACAACCTCATTTCTCAAGGCTTTACTCTACACTAAATAAAATAACAACATGGCGTCCTTAAATACTGAGTTCAGTAAGTGGCCTAGTAACTACTAAGGTAATTATTATTCATGAAAACGAATTACTTCCGTTTTAAATTAGCACAAACCTAAATCTTAATTCAAACCTACCAAACTACATGCACTCAATACAGTGAGTGCATCGTTTTTGGGGCTTTTCCTCCTCCTAGGGGCATCAACACCATCGGAGTCTGACTCACAATTGGAAGTTTCTTCTGCCTTTTGCACAATCTTCTTTGGTTTCTTGTAATTGTCTGATATGAAAAAGCTAACTGTTAGTAATACCTAAAGTCCAATGTCCATTAATAAGACAAGAAACTTGGGTTCACTAAATCATGCACTAACCCGTTATCTGCTAGCAGTCAGCACACAGATCAACCTTACTTTAGTATTTTACTCTGTCTAACGCAGTAACGTCAGACTTTTACTTGTCAGTGGTAGGGTACTGCCAGTTAAAGGGGCAAACACAATTATTACTTTAAAGTTAATTGCCCTCCAACATGGTTTCTCATATGAGAACAATCTAATATTTCCAGGCAATAATGCTAAAAAGGAATATAACCTATTAATTATAAATATTGTACCTGCATAAGATAAAATTCTAATTTTATATTTTTTCCAATTTTCTTTGTCTGCCACTTCGCCCTTCCTTACTTTCGTAGAAACGTTACTGCGTGGCCAGTAGCTGTACAAAACCTTAAAATAACAAGATACAGAAGGATAGGTTTACAATCATCATCAATATTACAGTGATCAAATACATTAGTTTTACTTTCTATTAAACCGTTTGTGTCAATTATTGTGTTTATTGTTCGGTACAAAATTAAGTTATTCGACCATACTTACCATATCACTGGTCTCAATCCACGATTCACAAAAAACCTCAACTGCCTTCTCCTCAACAAATTCAACTATGGCATTGGAAGTCATCTAAAAGTAAACAAATTTTCAATTATACATTAAGTTGCAATTTTCCTACTATGAAATGACCTTACATACAGTGTGCCGCTTATTATTTTAATGACTCAAATTCAGTCAGCTGCTTAAGCTACAGTACCTTTAGCAATATTTGTTAATTGGTATGAAGAAGTGCCATAAATACAATCTTGTCTGGCCCAAGGTCAATTTTCATTGCCTTTCTTTTCAAACACTGTGCAGGAAGAACTTTCATGATAGTCCAACGTTGGCTTGCTTTGTGGACACCAATGATGCGAGAGTCACATGGACTCATAAAAAGGGCTTCAAATCTCTCGTACACTTGACACATATATTTATGATTCCCTTCCTCATCAGCATGGCAAGCATTAACTACCTCACAGCAAGATGTATCACCAAGAATAAGAGCATTGTCAGGCACTTTTACACTGATAGTATCTTCAGTGCAAGGAGAAATTGTTGAATTGACTCACTCAACCGTTTTGCTATCTGAGATAAAGGATTCGTCCCTGAGCACACCATCCGTTTTAATTTCTGCATGTAGTTGTCAAATGGAAAAGCACCACATGCATCTAAGCTCCCATACTCCTCAACTTCAGCAGCCAAATGAACCATACTATGTACGTTGTAAACTAAAAATTCTTAGCCTGCTCAACAAAATACTCCAACAATTACTTTGCATAGTTACGATGAGAAAGAGCTAGAGTAGGACACACAAGAATAGCGCTTGCAACACTAAGACAGAGGAAATGAGCATACAGATCTGGCTTTAGAATGTCACTGAGAACTATTTTCCCAGTGTACAAAAGAAACTGGCTATACTCTGTTGCCTTCCATCTATCAATTTCTGCCAATCCTCTTGGCTTTTGTGCAAATGTGTTTTGTACACAGGATTTCAGATCAACTAAATTCAAACTTATCTTGTGAACCTGGCCAGCAGACATTCTAACATCCCGCTTTCCCCTTATCCAAGTCAAAATCCATTTCTTCATGACTCCCAAACACAATTGATGCATGTAGTCAATTGGAAATTTTCTAATCATATCAAGAGGTAAATTGCAGAAAGGACTTATACTTTGGTGGTGCCCTTCATGTGTCTGCTCTCTAAAGGATAAATCAGAGCGCAGTGTAATATCCTTTACATCATGATATACCATCCTGCCAACCCACACACCTTTCTGAGAACATTTGTCACACCCAAAATACCCTGAGCACAGCTTAGTACCTTTAATAAAGGCTTTTGCTGGGGCGTCACAAACAACACACCTCAAAGATACTGAAAGAACCCGCTCACCATCCTGTATCCCATGTTGAAGAACAGCACCTAAATATTTAATAAGATCTTCCAAGAACTCTAAATCAGTGGGTTTGGAGCTACCACAAGTGAGAACAACAGGAAAAACTGTCACAGGCGTTACATTTACAATTGCACACAAAACTGGCCAAAGTGCTTTATTTGAGCTTTTAAATAAGGGAAGGCCATCAACATTCAAAGAAATTTCAAGAGGGAAATACACATACTCCATTCCTGACTTTGTTTGAACAGGAATTCTTCGCGCAGTTTGCAACAGGGTACGAGCAGAAGCAGGTAAATCTGGGTGACCATTTTCTTTCAGAAGCTTAAGTAAACCATCAATTGCATTTTGCTTAACCTGAAATCTATTTGCCCACTCTCCTAAACCCTGCCTAAGAGATTGATCAGTCAAATCAGTATTTTCAGAATCTGAAGAACTAGAACAACTAATCATCGTCAACATCATCATTTGCATTAGACGAAATGTCCTGTGAGGAAGTGCAAATACGTTTTGGACTATGTGTAGGTTGTTCCCTAGCAATTTCAGTGTCACTATGTGTATTTTCAGGGAATAGCGGGATAAACTGCAGTTCCTTTGACTCATTTTTGTCATTATCAGTAGATATGGTAATGGGCTTTCAAGTCCTACATGCAGCAGCCCAATTTCTCTTGTACTTCTTTCGATTTGCTTTCATATTTAACAACAAACTGTAAAAGATAGAATTAAACATCCCTTAGATGTTTCATTTCTTATTGCCATTTCATTTCTTATTGTCGTTCTCTAGGTCTTCCTTTCAATATTATAATCAAATATGTAGATGTTTTGTGTATAGTGCAAGCTTTACAGTAAGTACTGGTGGAACATGTATGGATTAGCATCAAGTATAAACTAATACAAGCTTCATGCAATACACTACTACACAATTGCTGCGGTAGCTAGCGAGCGTGAAGGGTAAGGTTATTTATGTGGCCATATTTAGTAGGTTATTTATGTGGCCTGAAGGGTAGAGTATTTATGTAGCTCTGCACGAAATGTACAATTTAACCCTAACCCCCACCCTAACGACCTAACCGCAATCCTAACCCTAATGCTCCCGCGTAGATCTAATTTGTGTATATAGAGAATATTTATCTCAAAACATTTGTGGGCAAGTTGGTGCTGCGCAGTACGCCAATTTTGCCCAGTAATATGACACTGCCAGTCTGCCAAGTAAGCAAATTTTCGTATTTTGTAAAATTTCTGTAGCGTCGGGTATATGGTCACATGGGGTGGCCATGTGTGACAATTGTTCTCTTCATTTTATGTTTTTGGCATCTTGCTCAGCAAAAAGTACTTATGCGGTATAAGAAAGATCAGATGACAAAAAACAACACTGGCTAGTGGTATTAGCATTTTTTTTGGTTTCTAAAATAATAAGATAGAGAAATCCATAATCAAACAAAAAGTTGTGGCCTTTAGTCAATTTGTAATTGGCACATGTGCATGAAAAGCTAAGTTCCTGGATACTGGGTTCAGCCCACAGTGGGCGGCAGTGTCCAGCACTCACAGTATCTCACAGCACTCACGTTATCACTCAAAGTATCAATTATGTGGTGAAGAAACCTTGATAGTGGATTTTGCTTATGTTGAAAATAGTATTGATGATTACATATATTGGCTACCAGTAATTTGGTAAAAAGCAATATCCATCAAACCAGATTGTATTATCTTATGACCATTAAATTTAATTTAATTAGCCTGGGCAGAACCCTGTGGACAATGAATATTGTCTTGTCCTTAATTCTTTAGAGCTTCAATAATGATGATTGGTTTGAGAATGATCCCATCAACATAGACGATGATAATGAAATGACACAACAGCTTAAAGTAATGTTTCCTGATGCCAGCATAGACCTAGTGAAAGATGCTGTTAATTCTTCAGTAACTATTGAAGATGCAATAGACTTTGTTCTAAAAATCACTTCCAAAGAAATTGGTAAGAATAAGGGGATGGTCCTAAATTATATTGTATTAATTGAATTTCCTTTTCTAAGAAAGCAGTACTATTATTTTTTAGATGAACAGTGCCAAAGCACACTTACTTTGGAAGAAATCTTAAAGCATAAGATATATACCAAACAGGGCTGTTGCGAAGGGATATGGATTGGGGGGGGTGTCGAGGGTCAAATTGCCGAGCGATGCAAGATGAATTTGCCGACTTTTTCTAAAATCTGGAAACTAAAAATTTTCATTTGACTTTAATTATGCCACATTGTGTGCTATGATCATTAATGAGTCATTATTTAATGTACAGTTATACTATCCGTATATATCAGTTATACTATCGAATTAGTTAATAACTATTCTCTTGAAGATGCAGGATATATAGATAAAAAAAATACAAAATAATATATTGCTAGAAAACTTTTTCGCACTTTCTTTGTGAATTACAGTTTAACTCAAAGTGTATTAGTCAATATCTCGATTTCTAACGTTGGCCATTTGCCAATGTTTAGTATATTACAACTCGTCTCTTCTTCAACAGGCTCCACTCTTTTGCAACTTTCTTCAAGTTAAGAGTGTCTGTAAGGTCTCTCTCTCAGGTTAAAAGCATGAGACTAGTCAGTCTTGCGTCGCTCATTGACGTGCGCAGTTTGTTCTTCACAAACTTCAATTGACTGAATGAACGTTCGTTTGATGCAACTGTCACGGGAGCCGTAAGCATCAATCTGACTATTGAATATTTGAATTTGCCAATGAAAGTGACAATTTGTTGGCTTCGCTGACTTCAACAACCTTATTATAGTCTTTGCCTACGTCAGAAGGTAATAACTCTGCCAATACCT